>LTAE01002929.1:16384-40439 GCA_001647135.1 Pontederia paniculata | reverse complement strand
AAGAGTCTTGGGAGGCTAACTTTGGCCATTTTTGAATTCACTAAGAGTGCTATAACGAGAGCCTTAGTTCCCCTTGTGAGAAGGGTCCAAGAGAGCTTGAGCGATTACATTGTAAGAGGTTGTTCTCCTTGTCCTCAGTACAAAGAAAGGAGATTTGTAAGGGAGCCTTCGCCCTTGAAGAAGGACATAGTGAACTCCGAAGATCTCGTGGAAAAGATCGGAGCGGGGACGTAGGCCAGAAGTTCGGCCGAACCTCGATAAAAAACTTTGTGTTTGTTTTGTGTTTGCTCTCTTTACTCCCCTATCTATTTGTTTATATTTGTATACATCTGCTTCCGCTAACACAAAATCGAGATATTCGAGCAAAGAGTGTAAAAGTTTTAATATACCAATTCATCCCCTCCCCTCTTGGTGCCATTCTAGATCCTACAAACCTCTCGAATTAGACTTCTAAATTTTTACAAGTTTATGCTTTCATGGTCCCTAAATGAGTTAATAGAGAGTAAAATCTTAACTTGAATTAAACTCGGGTAGTCTCTAGATTTAATTCCATAAACTTCGAATACTCAGGTAAACTCTCGAGTTGAGGTCGAAAGATTCGACAGACTCATGAGTAAATTTAAAAATTGTGATATTGATATTTAGCAAGCATTTTGAAATATTATTTGAAAAAATAATGTGAAAACCAATAGGAGAATTATTGATATGTCACTATTGATTTAAATTTTTAATATGTAGCTCACCATTTTTATTAATTTCTTTTAAACATGTCATGTTTTTTGTTATTTGTGAACAATAATAAGATGAATAATATTATATGTGGAATCATAAAAATCTTCCTTCCATCTCGCTAGCAATCAAACAATTAAAATACCATATCACTCATCTTATTTTCTAAAATTATAACAATAATAATAATAGAATAAATATATTAATTATTTAAACGTTAAATTACTTTGTACGTATCTCCAGTTTAGAGTCGAGATTAATGTGTGTAAAATGAGTTTATGTAAACTCTCGAATTTAAAAACTTCAATTGTAAGCCTAATAAGTTGATTCTAAAGTAATCTTAGAAAGATCAAATTAGATAAATTTTTTTTTTGGGTAAACCCCACCGGTGTCCAGGGCTACTAGCACCCGACTAATCCGGTGTTCGGACGGGAGCGGCACGGTAAATCCTGGCCAAATTGGTGACTCCGGGGCTCGAACTCGGGGCTACTAGCTCCCGGTCCCTCAACCCGGGGCACAGACCCGCTAACCATCTGTGCCAACCAACTTGGTTAAATTAGATAATTTGATGTATGAAAGGTACCATACGTTTGTATTGACATATCAAAAGGACACACTTGAGGCATTGAGGCATTGAGTTATTCAAATGCAAATTTTGATGAAGATAAAGCAATTGAAAATCTATGTAGCGACATTTATTAATGTTGGATGAAGCGACTATTTCTTAGAGTATAAAAAAACAATGATATATGATTAGATATATATAGGAGTATGAATATGTTGCATATAGTATGACAATCATCCATGAAGTATAGTTCTAAGTTTCCTTTTAAAATTATAGTTCAGTAATAATCAAGCTTAATTGATGGAGCTAATAATTTTAAAAGGCAAATCATTATACTCAAGACATAATGAAAAAAAAAGAAGTGATAATAATATACTTATAAATAATTTGTTGACTAATTCTCTTGAAGAAAATTATAGTTAAAACATTCATCAATGTTATTGATTTGATAAAACTCAGAAATAATCCAATCCGAGCGAGAATTTATGAAAAAGTAAATTTTGATATAATATTTTAAATTAATACTATATGAACAATGAAAGTATTGAGATTGTCTTCGTATTACATGAACATTGAGGATGTTCAAGGTGCATGATCCTATTGATATATATTAGTAATATGATTATTATAGCGTTATAAAGATAACTATTAAAATAATCAATAATTCATAATAATTATTAATATATGATAGTGACCTGATGGAGCAGACACGGACAAATAACGTTTATAAAAAGAAATTCTTCGATATTATCCATCATTAGAATCCAAATCAGTAATAATAAATATTTTTTTAATTATTTCAGTAATTTGGAGTCCGAGGAAAAAAATGGCATAGTTGAAATAGTTGCTTTCTACTGTAGTATCCAACGAGTTAAATATTTAAACTCGTTTTTTTCAATTACATTTTAATATATAATTTTTTTAACACAAGTAATTTGGAGTCGGATCTAAAAAAAAGCATCTTCGGAAATAGTTGCTCTGTATTCTCGTATCGGACAAGTTAGTCTGGATGTCGACCGGTCTCTTCCGAGTTGAGCACTCGAGTCATAAAAAAAAAAGAGTCAAATATTATGTAACTTTTTTTAAAATAAATTTATTTGTTGAAAAGAAGAAAAAAACGGCACCCTCAACTCAACGGCAGCTGCCTTTGTTTGACCGCAACTACAAACGTGGGGAAAAGTGTGGGACAAACGGCAGCCAGCCGTCCACTGTCCACACACAGCAGCCGCCGGGATGTCGCCTTCATCCTCTGCAACTTGCCATCACTTTAATTCAATGCCTCCTCCCCCCATTAAATACCTTCACAAAGTCTTATAGCACAAGAAGAAGAAGGAGAAAGGAAAAAAAAAGAAGAAATAGATGGATAGTAAGGAAGCCAAAACAGCAGCCTCGTACCAGGCGGCGCTGCACTCTGTGCAGCAGAAGCAGCTGTCCAAGACATGGAAGAAGCCCGACCACCAGTCGCCGGCGCCGAAGGTGTACCGTGTGGACCCCCGGGGCTTCCGCGATCTCGTGCAGCAGCTAACCGGCGCGACTTCCTCGTCCCCGTCGCCGCCCACGCCCCCGCCGCCGGTTCAGTCGCGGCCCCTAAGGGACACGGCGCCGGCGCCCCCGCCGCTAAATCTGGCGCCGAGGCAAGCGGCGCAGGAGTACGCGGCGGACCTGTTGGACGATAGCGGGTCGAAGGACGCCGGCGGGAGCTCGACGGGGTTCATGGACCTGCTGTCGCCTTCGTTCTTTTCCGGGTGGTGGCCGCCGCTGCACGGCCAGGGCTCGCAGGAAGGCTTGGAAGCATAATTTACCATTAGCACTGCAGAAGCATTTACTCCGAATGTTTCATTCACATTTGTTTCTCTCTCTATAGAATTGTCTTTTTATTTTCCTTTTTTTTACAATTATCTTTCTTTTTCTATTAATTCCTTTCACGCTGTCCTATTTACAAGACATGCGGTCGGAATTAAGAAAAGAATATATATAAATATCCTTCAACCAACGGGCAAGACAATTCTCTCATTTTATTTACCAAGTCATTGTCATTGTTATTTTCTCAACTTAGGAAAATAGGATGTAATCTTTGTAAAATTCTCATAGAGCAAATTTTGTTTCTTATCAAATGCATATACATTTTTCGTTTTTCTTGTGATTTTAATTTTAATATTGGAGAGCGATCAAATATATCTTAGCTCTTGTAAAAATATATTTAAATTTCATACAATTTTTTATTTCTATTTTTTATTATCATCTCAATTTTCAAAACCTCTTCTTTATGTTATTTTGAATCGCACGTTTCATCATGTCATAACAGATAAAACTCTCATAAAAATAATATATATTTAAAAGAATCTGAACTCAAGCTCTTAAACAAATTCAATCTCTTTAAACGAAAAGATATCGATTTATCACCTAGTGTTATTGTTGGTCATAACGACTGTTGTGTAGACTGTAACAAGTGATACATGTACCAACTAATATTTTTGCTTTTACTGTAGCTTAGCAGATATATCAGTTATGCTTCTAATAAGTTGATCAGTGATAAATTTGTCAAAAGAGCTTTGCCTTGTATTTTCATAAGTTATTCTATGACATAAAATGGGTATAAGATTCTAGACTTAGAATTTTAAAAAATTCTGTTACAAGAGATATCAAATTTGTGAATCCATCTTTCCTTTCTCTCTACCCAAACATTCTTCAGATATTCTCTTTGAATATCTTTTTTCTCGGCAAAATATTATTTCTGCATTTGATGATTCAATTCCTTCACAATCTCGGGTGATTATCTCTTCTAATGAGTCAAATACTCAACTTGAGATTTCAAAGTCTGAATTACACAATTAAGATAAATACTCCTAATAACAATACTGATTGTGAGATATTTGTGAATGTCCCTCTTGATCCTGCTCCTCGAGAAAGAAGAATAATTAGGCCACCCACTTGGCTTAATGACTATATCACTAGAAGTGCTATTAGTTCTCACACTATTCATCCTATTACCAATTGTGTCAGTTACTAGGCGTGTTCTTCTTCATATTCTTCCTTCTTAACAACACTTTCTCATGTGTTTGAACCAGTGTCTTATAAACAAGTTGTCACATATCAACATTGGGTTGATGCTATGAATGCAGAGTTAGAAGCTTTAGAATCAAATGGCACCTGAAAATTTGTTGACTTTCCACCTGGAAAAAAGGTTGTCGGCTGTAAATGAGTTTACAAGATCAAATTGACTGCTTCAGGATCAATTGAGAGGTACAAGGCTAGGCTTGTAATTAAGGGTTTTAGTCAACAGGAAGATGTGGACTATAAAGATACCTTTTCTCCTGTTGAAAAGTCGGTAACCATCAGGACAACTTTAATTTCTACTGTTCAACACAATTGGCATCTTTTTCATTGGAATGTGAATAATGCTTTTCTTAATAGTGATTTGTATGAGGATGTGTACATGACAATTCCTGAAGGACTATCTCGACAAGGGAAGAATTTTGGAAAAGTCGGCAGATTACTTCATTCTTTATATGATTTAAAGCAGGAGTCTGGTCAATGAAATATCAAACTTACTGAAATTTTTCTTGCTGCTGGATTTATTCAAAGTCATAATGACTATACATTATTTACCAAATCGGTATACAGTTCCTTTGTTGCCCTTTTGGTCTATGTAGACGACATCCTAGTAACGGGTAATGATATGTCTCTTATTAATCATGCTAAATCAGTCCTTCAATCTCAAATTAAGATAAAAGATCTTGGTGAGTTAAAGTACTTTCTTGACATGAAAATTCTACGGTCCGATAGGGGGATTCTTTTGAATCAACGGAGATATGCCTTAAGTTTGCTTTCTGATTTTGGTCTCTCAGGCGCCAAACTTGTTGTTACTCCTCTTGAACATAATCATAAACTCACTACTTTTGAATTTGATCAGGATCTTAGATGACAAGGCTTTTCTCCATCAGCTAATGATATTATTTTTTATCCTTCAATTTTCCAGCGTCTCATTGGTCGTCTCCTATATCTTACTAATACTCGGCCTGATATTACTTATGTTGTGTGCCATCTCTGTCAGTTCATGCATTCACCGAAGATTTCTCATCTTGATGCGGCGCTCAGAATTGTTCGATATCTTAAACGATCACCAGTGCATGGTCTATTTTTTCCTTCCACTGCAAATGTATCAGTTTGAGCATATTGTGATGCGGACTGGGCCTTTTGTGCCTTTACTCGATGATCAGTCTCTGCTTTTTGCATGAAAATTGGTAACTCACTCGTCTCTCGGAAGTCTAATAAGCAAGCTACAATCTTCAGATCATCCGCTGAATCAGAGTATCACAACATTGCATTAGTGGTTGCTGGACTCATTTGGCTTGATCGCCTCTTCACTTTATCATTGCCATTGTCCAAACCGATTTCTATTTTTTGTGATAATAATGCTGCGATTCACATTGCTGAAAGCACTGTCTTTCACGAAAGAACAAAACATATTGAGGTAGATTGTTATTTCGTGCGTGAACGTGCTCTTCAAAATCTTGTTCGCCTGAAACATGTGCACACGATGGATCAACTTGCAGATTTACTTACCAAACCTCTCGGCAAACATCAACATGATTTTTTGATTAGCAAGTTGGGTCTGTTCGATCTCTTCCAGCCTCCAACTTGAGGGGGCATGTTGGTCATAACGAGTGCTATGTGTAGACCGTAACAGATGATAAGTGTACAAACCTGTATTTCTATTTTTACTGTAGCAGTAGGAGGCGTATAAGTTATTGTAGCATACTGATACGCCGTGCTTTCTACTTCTCCTGGACATGCTCCCGGAAGGTTTCGATGGTTGTTTAATGTAATATACAGTATAAATAGAAGAGAAGTTACATATAATTTTTAAATAATCTTTTGAATACAATTGCACACAACGTGTTCTTCCTTCCAATTCTTCTCGTGGGTGATTGCTTTATCTGGTTCAATAATGGCGTCGAAATCATGAAATCATTCAATTCAGAAGAGTTCCATTTTTGACATTTATATCTATGTTTTTGATAAAATGGAAACATGATAATAGAGAGCAAATGAGCCTTTTATTTGTTAAAAAACAGAAGAAAAAAGTACAAGGCCAAAGACATTTCGGTGGATCATAATGGACCGATCTTCTCACCGAGTCCCCAATTCCTAAGATTAATTCTTTGTAATTAAGTTTATTATAATCTTAAGTTGGTCAAATTTATTTATCAATTATTTTGAAATTATCTTTATGTTTGATAAATTTTTAATTCTACTTATAATCTAGGATTTACTAATTTATAAATTAAAATGAATAGGTTGAGTAACTCAATTTTTTTTTTATTTGGCTTATAAACTATTCAAGTTTGATCAAGTATTTATTTGCTTGCCCTCACCTTTAAGATATTATTATTTGCTACATATTATTTTCTAAGAGTATTTAATTAATTTAAATAAATAAGTCACTTGTGATCATTTTAGAACCAAACATTTGTAAAATAAGTTTAAACTCTTAAAATACTTATAACCTTTACAACTTATAAATTATTTTATATCAACCAAGTCAAAACACCCTCTTAACCATTGAGTTGCAAGGGTAGGGGTGCATTGACACCCTTGAAAGTTAATTTTTTTAATTAGTAATGTTGATCACATATTAAAGATTAGATATTTGGTGAGCAATACTCATTTTGAAGTTTAGATTATGAGTTTGAATCTTTCAACTAAATAATTATTTAGGTGACCAATCGGTGCAAGAGCTTTTCCTATGATGAATATTACGAAAACTAAATTGCATATATGAAAAAAAAATTATACTATCTATAATGATATCATTCTCAATAGATTTTAAAATAATAAGATCTCGTTAAAATTAATTATTAAAATATTCTTTATATTATTTGTCATATTGTTATGAGTTTTTTTATAATAATATTAATTTACAATGTGCACTTTTTAAATAACTTGTGTAGCTCCAGCCGTGCTCTTAACCTAGTGCCATCTAACATAAGTAGCATTGTACTTTGAGACTGATACATTCATACATCTATTCATCTCGGTTGGGTAATCGGAACGAGATAATTTCATATCGCTCAATTGGTTTGCATTCCCATTTTCCTTTCTATTAACAAATCATACATCATGTTCTGAATTCTGAGCACTTGTGGTCAACTTTGAACATGCTTTACAATTGGCAGCGAAACAGTAAAAAGTGTAACATAAACATGTTCGATATGTCGTTTTGCAATTAATTTTTAAGCATTCTTATAAAGTCAAAATGAATTGGGAAAAAAACATTTTTCGTTATCATCAAATTTGTCCATCGACCTATCGCTGGCTTATAAATTATATTTTATTATGAACACATTACAGTACATGCAAATGGGTATTTTATTGCCACTAAAAAACACAATTATCACTTCATTATTTTTTACTAATAAAATAGAATGACAATAACGTTTTCTCAATAAAGGACCATACAAAGAAATATTAATAAAGTACTCTGTTAATTAAGAATTCATTCATTTTTGTGCTTTATTTATATTTTATTATTTTTCAACTCTCATGAGCCATTTTTACGTACTTTTGAATTTTGATCATACCCTATAATATTCAATCGTCTCTCCGTTTTTTTTTAAATATTTAACATTTAATACACTTTGCCAAACTCTTTTTTAAATAGTAGATACTATTTATACCCTTCTAAACTATGAATTCTACGACATGTTTTTAGAAAAATCCAAATGTATGATATTCTTTAACTTTTATGTTTTTTTAACGGTTCACAAAGGAAAAAATAATAAATATGATAATAATTTTAAGTGTTTGTATTCATATGAATAAAAATGTTATTTAGCATTGCCAACCATCATTTTTGCTCTAGAAAAAATAAAATCTAAACAATAAAATTTAATGTAAGGAGTTATACATTAAATATTATATGATTTTATAGTTTAAAACTAAATATACAAATTAACTTATGGACCAAGAAATCCAACAAAATTTCACACCCCCGAAAACTAATTGTAATAGATACCTCATAGAGGATGCCATGCGAGACGATTTATACACCGTCGAAACACAGATCATCAAGATCGAACGGACATAAAGGCACGTTATCCTATGCGGACGTTTGTCCACGATATTTCCCGTAGCGGGTTCCACCGGGCCCTCTTTCGCCAATCCGCCCTCGTCCTCTTTCTGCTCGCAGTCGCAGGCGTCGCTTTCGATTCGACGACGAAACGAAACGAGACCATGTCGTGGTTTGCGAGGTCGCTGGTGGACGCCCTGCGAGGGGAAGATGACGACGAAGACGATGATTCCCGTGGCGCCTCTGCCGCCGCGGTATCTACTTCTCCGTCGGAGGCCGCAGCCGGAAGCGGTTGGGAAGAAGAAAGGGACGCCACGGGAGAAGAGCCCGGGACTCCATCTCGGGGCGTGAAGGAGGACTTGTCGCAGCTCACCAAAACCTTCACTAGCCGGCTCTGGGGCGTCGCTTCCTTCCTCGCGCCCCCTCCGGCTTCGACAGAGGAGGAGGAGGAGGAGGAGGAGGATTCATCCTCGCCGGATCCCTCCGGCCACGGGAGCCAACCAGAAGGCCTGGTTGTCGCGGATACGGAATCGAACGATCCGGCGGAGGCGGCCACCTCCGATGAGTCTCCTAGGCTGGCAGGGATCCGAAGCGACTTCGCGGAGATCAGCGGGAAGGTTAGGAGCGGGATCTCGATGTTGTCGCAGGCCAAGGCGGTCGCGGAAATCTCCAAATTCGCATCGTCTTTATTGCCATTTGGATTTGAGGAAGAAGGGGACGAGGAGGAGGTGGATGTAGATGTGAAGCGAATTGAGTTGGATGCGGTGGGCGTGACCGAGGATGTTGTGGTCTTTGCGAGGAGTATCGCTATGCACCCGGATACGTGGTTAGGGTTTCCTTTGCTGAATGAGGTTGGGGATTCTGATGGTAATTTTCCTTCATCTCTTTTCATGTAGCTGTCTTTTTTCATCATCCTTGCCAATTTAGTATTGATCAGTTCAAAAGGTAATACATAAGCATGATATCAACGACTTTCAGAGCGAATTATCTAACAAAAAGATTGTTCCAGTGTATTTGCAAATGATGTGCATATTTGTTTCTTTCTTCCGATGCTGTGTTTGTGGCCAAATGCATGCTTGTAGAATAATCCAGCTGAAGAACATTTTAGGAATGCTGAATTATATGTAAACATTTCTTTACTGGTTTAGTTTACTAGGTGTAAATGTGTAAAGTTTGATCAATAATAATGTTTTATCTGAGTTTCATTTCTTCCTACTGTTCCATTTAGTTGTTGACGATGAAAAATCATCTCATTATCACTGAAGATTGATGCTTTTATAGATCAAATTGAGACTTTTAGAAAATATATGAGTCAATGAGAGGCATATCAGAAACAGCAATGAATAAGTGTTTGTTGGGATTATATGTCAGACAAGACCATGATAGAGATAATACCGGAAATTTCATGTTGAAGGAAAAGTGCATTTTCTCCTCATGTGTGTTTCAGTTTCTACTTACTGAACTGGGGGATTAAGTAAGCCAAGATCATGATAGAGATAATACTGGAAAATTCCATGTCAAAGAAAAAGTGTATTTTCACCTCAGGTGTTTCAGTTCCTACTTACTGAACTGGGGCTTAAGGAAGTTTACACCACCTTGTTTTTTAACATTTAGGTTTATGTCTTTTGTCTGCACTCTACAGTCTAGAAAGCTTCCATCTCAACAATGTAGCGTTTCAGAAGTGTTCTGTAGTTTGTAATTGTGCATTCTTCAAATTTGTTAATATGTGCTTTCCTGTTTATCGTAGCTTTCTCTTTTTGCTCAACCTATCTCTTCCTCTAAATTCTCTTGTATTTTGTTTCACTTTTGTAACAAACATAAGTTGATTCATTTCATTACATTGTTCTATCAGAGTTTGAAATGTCTGATGCACAACAGAAGCATGCAATAGCTATTGACCGTTTTGCCCCCGAATTAGCAGACTTGCGGATCGAGCTTTGTCCACATCATATGAGTGAATCCAACTTTTGGAAGATTTATTTTGTGCTTTTGCACTCTAGACTCAGTAAGCAAGATGCTGAAATCCTATCCACCTCTCAGGTAAAATTAGCCGTTTTCTGATATCTAGGTTGGTTTTGTTGCTTTGCAATTTATAAGCCATGAGTTGTGGGTTCTTGAGTAAAATGTGCTTCCTTTTTTTTCGAATGAATAGTTCTTTTGACTTTATGAACAAATTGAAACTCTTAGATGCTTGTTTAAGAGATGTATAATTGTGCTGTTATTTTACTGAACAATCTAGCATTTTTTTATGTACTCTTGGTTAGTTCAAGCATGGTATCTAGGGATGGCACCCGCCCCTGTTCAGGACGGGGGATATGTTCCCCACCCCGACTCCGCCAACCCGCCCCGAATNGTATCTAGGGATGGCACCCGCCCCTGTTCAGGACGGGGGATATGTTCCCCACCCCGACTCCGCCAACCCGCCCCGAATCTCTGTGTCAGGGGAATTAAATTCCCCACCCCATCCCCGTGGATCCCCGAACCTCCACGCGGACCCCATTCCCCGAAGTTTAACAATATTTTTAAAGAAAAAGAAAATATACAATGAAATCATAAAAAATAATATTTATAAAAATATCATATTATACATATATGTATTTAAATATTATAATTTGTATTTATGAATACTACTTAAATATTGTTAAATTGATATAATTAATCTTAAAATATTTCGATAAGCATATATATGTGCGGGGATCGGGGATCCGTGGGGCGGGGGCAATATTCCCCACCCCGATCCCCGAATGGGGTGCAGGGGGACTATGCCCCCCATCCCTGCCCCCACGGGAAAAAATTCTCCAAAGTCGGGGCCCCGATCGGGGATTCCCCGAACTTCGGGGAATTTTGCCATCCCTAATGGTATTTTAGAAGCTAATGCTTTCTTGATGGGCATAATCTGTCACTTGTAGTACATCATAAGTGCTGATTCAGTTAACACTTTTATGGTAGTTATCCACTATCACTATGGACCATCCTTGTCATTTCCTCATTTTAGTTTGAGATCTGAGGATGGAAATTGATTCTAGCGATATATTGAGCAAGATTCCTGTGCTTATCCTCATGTTTTTGTGCAGATATTGGAAGCAAGAACAATGCTATTGCATGATTTACGAATTCCCAAAGGACCGGAATCTGAGAGTTCAGAAAGAGAGGGTATTCATATGAAAGAGGATGAGACTGCTGTTTCAAATGTGGGGAATCTGGCACCATCTGATCTACTTCACAAATCTACACAATCCATTACGTCTTCACTCCCGACACCTGATCCTGTTCCTGAGGCAGATGTTGAAACTGAAAAGCATACAGTCGAAACTAGCGCGTTAGAAGTTGTCGACAAGTCTGTGATAGAAGAAGAACCAGTAAAGTATGTCGAAACCAAAGATTTGTCACATGAGGCATACAGAGTTCCCATTCAGCAGGATGAGGAGGATGGCGATGATTGGTTAGACGATGACACAGGTGAAGATGATAATTCGAGAAGTACTGTGATACCACTGGGACAGGAGGAAGATGTTTCATTCAGTGATCTGGAGGATGAAGATGCTGATGCCGATATCGGGGCTTCAGGTTCAAAAATGCAAGCTCACCATACAAACACCCAGATTGAAGATTCTAGAGACTGGGTTCAGTTAAATAAAGATGCAAGGGGTTCAACTGAGGGGAGCAACTCAATAAGCCCACAGAGCAAAGAAGCCAGTGATTGGCTGAACCTTGAAGATATTGATGTGGAATAACATACCACTGGTATATTTATAGTTCATAGTGTATGAGAGATCCTTATCTTGAAGTGTCCATGTTCTGATCTTATTCGCCACTACTACTGTACATAAAGATCCTCTTGACGGTATTACTACTTATTCAAGCTCTATCTGTTCTAATAATGTAAGATGAAAATGATACAGTGTCGAGCAAGACATGCACATGAGGTTTCTCAAATCTTGTTACCAATCTCTCCTGTAAAGAAGTGCAAAGATGGAAACACAGGTTTAAGGCATTGATTAAGGGTGTGAAATCCTTTACTACTTTCACTTCTGTTTCTGTGAACAACTAGCAGCAAGTGTAGAAGATGGTCAGAGTTCAAGAAGGGAGAAAGGTGTCGCCTACTTGGTCTTGGTCTTGGTCTCTACTCTTCTGCTTTCTCCAACTTTAAATGTGAGACGCCTCTTCAGCTGTATTCCTGCTGTGCATTTAGTTTCCTACTTCCTGGTCTTATCACTACTACATATTTTTCCCTGTCACTCTTCTTTCATGGAGTGAGTGTTTCCACCTTTGTTTATCTGAGTTGACTTAATGGAGATGTTACCGATCGTGTTAATGTGGGTTAACTTCTGGAAGGCTGAAACCGTCACAGGTGTAAGTTCTGAATGGCATTTTTAATTGTAACTTATTAGCAATAAAAACTTTGCGAAGCCTTAATTGCAAACTGCAATCACCAAACACGGCCATCACTTTGTTCAAGTTGTATAAATTGAATGCGTTTACTGCCCCCTCAAAATGATTTAAAAAAGTAGAGCAAACAGATTTTTTTTCTAATAATGCCAAGTATCACTTATAGAAATTAGAAATCAAACTTCAAAGTTTTGAAAGAAAAAAGAGACTTAGTTTTTTCCTGTGGGAGGGACTTAAAAGTGGTGTGGCCAAATCTCTGAGTGGTTGGTGAGTGAATAGATTAAGACGAATCAATTGCAAACAGTACCACTAGTCAACTTTGAGACTTGAAGGCAAAGCATCGTTATCTTTGTTTTCACCGACCACAGTGGATGGATAGAGTATGAACGGCTTCGCAAATTTCTTCAATGTAGTCGAGAAAACGTATGCAGTAACTTTAGACTTTGACCATGGCAAAAAGCAAAGAAAAAGAAGAAGTGACCATTTCACTAACCAAATCAAAGCTGTAAGCTTCAGGGAAGTACTTGTTCCTGTATTCGATACGAGGACGAAATACATTAATTTTTTAAAAAAATTAAAATGTGAATACACTATTATATATTATAAAATGCATATTTTATATGGTGTAGAAAATTCATTTTAATAAAAAAAATTATTAAAAATTAAGTAAATAAAATATACTGATATTTTAATGCAATATGGAGCTATTACCCAAGATTAACAATCGTTTAAAGTTTTTAGATTATATCTTACATAAAAGATCGAAGGAATTTAAAATATCATTTTTTTATCAAGTTGAGCTATAGTGATAAGCATCTCCTACTTGTTTAAAAAAAATTATATTCAAGTATTTCATTTAAAGAAAAGTTTTTAATGAAAATCTTATTAATTATAGTTAAATGTGCGACAAATACTAAATTAAATGAATTCGATGATAAATCGACCCTTAAATTCATGACTATGTGTATTAAAAAAATTGATGCTGCTTTTCATATCTTTTTACGATGAAACTAGTAAACCTTTTATAAGATGTCACCATGTTCGACAAGGATACTTTGCAATAAGAGGATTATATAAAAGTTTATTTATTTATCTATTTCCAAATGAATAAAGAGGCTCGTAAAGTCAGGAATAAGTGACTTTATAATTAAGGTAATTCCATAAATATATTCGTATATTTCTAAACAAAATGCTTTATTAGAAAATATAAGTATCCAACTGTTAGGTCCATAACGCTTCCCACCTCCTAATATTCTCCTGAAAAGGTTGGCACTTGACGTATAGAAGCGGGCAAAGATTTATGCCCTGACGAAGGAACAGTTTATGTGTAGCTAATATCCATTTTGCCATTTTATAAAAAAAAAATCGGGGAGTCGATGATAATAAAGTTTTCAGGGAGTTTTTTTTATAAAATAAACCTATTTGTCTGGACGTAAAAGAAATTATATAACCACTTAAATTACGAGTTTCTTTTGGTACAATGCTATTTTATTACTCACCTTTATCTTTTTTTTGTCATTTTTTGTCATTTTAAAAGTTGACTTAAATACAAACATCATTAAAAAATAATTTGGACGATGGAGAAAAATGAACAGATATGACGAATTTAAGATAATAAAAAATAAATATAATCCTTAGTGTGTATTTAGGATTGGTTTGGAGGGAGAGGATGAAAGTAACATGAAAGAAGATGGATAAAATTACTAAATTTCTATATAAATTAAGTTGATGAGTTACAAGGGACATCACACAAGTTGGGAGAGATCGAATATACTAAGGTACAAAAATTAATATTAGAAAGATTTGAGGTTTTGGGGGTAAGATCCTGATTTTTTCTATACATACATTTACAATTACTCTTTGTGTTTCGTCATAGTCTATAATTTATGCTAAAAGAAGTTAAAAAGGATTTTTGTTTCCATTCTTCATTCCAAAGATTGATATATCTACATGTTAACCAATATCATACTAAAAAGAAGATTTCTTTTGTAATATATATATATATATATATATATATATATATATCGAGAGAGAGATTATATGTGTTTTGAATTTTCGGATCAAAAGCTATTTATTCAAAGAGTTGCTTTGTTTACAAGGTGCAACTATAACTTGTGTATGTACGTTTATATATAGTTTGAGCTATATTTAAATAAATTAAATAAGTTTACTATTTTCTTTAAATATGATTTCCTTTATCCAAATTATCCATGCCTTTTCCTATTTTTTTATTCTAAAAAAGTGACTACTTATCTTCTTCCACCATTTCTCGTAAGTTTTTGTAAACATGACTTTTTTTTATGCCTTTTCGTTCCTCGCTCTCTCCTAATTTATTAGCCCGTCAGAATCACTAATAATTTTGATTGAAATCAGTATAAAAATGATCCATTTTTTTTTTAAAAAAAATAGTTCTGCCCATATTAATGTCAAGATAAGTAAAAATCAATCGAAGCCAAATCAGATAATTTCCAATTCTATGGAATGTCTCGAGATGGACGGAAGATTGACTAAATTCATCTCCTTTGACTGGTAATTAGGAGGAGGCGGTAGGTAAACATGAGACCTAACTCGGCTCCTACTGACCCCGGCCTAATTTAGACACTCTATGGATTACCTGATAAAATCCTACGGGCCAAACTTTTTGTTCCCTTTAATGAAAAACAATGTGGATCGTATTTGTTCTGAAGTAAACTCAGTGCTTCATGCATCACATCCAATTTGTCAATTCAATACTACACTTTCGTCAGGAAGTATACGGCTGCATCCTTGTCTTATGGTCCACTGAATTGGACTTTTTAGCACATCCTTAACAATATAGAAGCTACTCTATCATATACTTATTATTATCATGCCCCAGTATATTTAATATATGTTCATGTAACTCCAAGAAGCAGGAAATTGATAATTTTTCGAGAAAAAAACATTAACTGTATTGTACAAATTTACCTCTTTTTCTTTAACATGTCA
The DNA here is from genome assembly GCA_001647135.1 of Pontederia paniculata. Taxonomy (NCBI): domain Eukaryota; kingdom Viridiplantae; phylum Streptophyta; class Magnoliopsida; order Commelinales; family Pontederiaceae; genus Pontederia; species Pontederia paniculata. The sequence continues at coordinate 24,717 of LTAE01002929.1, read as the reverse complement.
AATATCAATTATCGAAAAAACATGTCAAATATCAAGCCGCAGGAAATTGACCAATATAACGTAGCCTGTCATTCGTATGGGTCTAATTAAGGTTAGGCCAGCATGCACTAATAGTTAAGAGCACCAAGTATTAGGAAGAGGAAAAACAAAAGTGAAGAGGATAATGATGCATGCCCAATTAGCTTTTAGATGTGGCCAAACCTCTCAACATATTGACAGCATAAGTGGGGTCATGAACTCATGCAACTCTTTGACTTCATGTGTCATTAAGGAACGGATCTTCTTTGGCCTTCATTCCTTACCTAACTAAAGTTCAATTTTTTACCCATTTTTGAAATATGCTAACCATAGGTTTGATCAAGGGGAGATAACTCATCCACTCTTTGCGTCAATGCCACCAATGTTTGGCTACCTTCCTCATTTTGATCATCAAAACAAACTCAAACCGCATCACTAACCAAACTCACCAAAATAAGATTCTTCCTAAAAAAAGATGATGCATTTCTTTCCCAATTGAAATAGTTAAATTGTGTGAAACTCTATATTTATCCAACTAGAAAGCTGATAACTAAATTTACTCATAAAAGCTGTTAAACAAAAATATGAGAAAATAGAAAAAATAAACGCATCAATCAACCTCGTTTCTCATATTTTAAAACCATACAAAGCCCTCTTTTATTCATCCACTTATTTGGTTAACCATATATATGCATAGTGCATAAAAAAGTCTACCCAAAAAAGGTTTTCTTAATTTAATCACAACATCCCCAAAATTAAGACCAAAGTTTAATTAATAATACATAAGAAACGAGACAACCATTACCTTCTCCATGACGTACTATAATGCTATGTCATGCAGTATAACGTACATTATAATACGTACATATGTAAAAGGTCCAAGACGATACATACGGACCACATCGTAGAGGGCTCAGGCCTCAGGTCACGGCCGGGCGCGCCGCGCGTGGGGCTCAGCAGTACGCGACGCAGTGCTTCTTGCAGTCGATGGTGCACCCGCCGCCGCCGCCTCCGGCGCCGTACCCCTTACCGGAGCGGCTGTAGGAGGTGAAGCACTTGGCCGGGCAGGTTGAGGAGGTGGAGGCGGCGGTGGCCGCGAGCAGCACGGCGAGGAGGAGGAGCAAGGAAAGGGTCTTCATGGTATGGTTCGGGTTTAGAGGTTTAGGTGGGATGGGGTATTAAAAAGCTTGTGCAAGGGAGAGGAGAGGAGAGGAGAGGAGAGGAGAGCATTAAAGGGAGGGGGTTGAGGGGATGACACGAAGGTAGGTTTGGGCGCATTAAAGTCGCGTCCAAAGATGCGCGTTTCCGGTCGAGCAGCTCGTGGCAACGCGGCAGTAGCCGCTCTTTTAAGGGATGGATTAATTTTCTTACCAATGATCAAACAATAAATAATTTTATTAATTTTTTAGAGAAATTTCATCCTATCAATGCAAAAAATATGATAATAATAAAAATATTAAAAAACATAGTTGTGAACCAAAAATTAGTCATTAAATATTGTGTATTTTGCAAATGGTAAATGTAAGATTATTTTAAGTCTTAAGATAACTTTTATAAGAAAAAATATCCAAACGAATTTAATATTTAGAAATAAATGTATTATAGAGATAAATGGCTGGGCATTAGGTGGATTATTTATGCCGTTTTTTTTGTATATTTATATATTGTTGAGCTTTTGCATCATACTAATTTTTGCCTTGCTGCAAGTGAGATCTACGTGACACTCGTGAAAACAGTAGTGGCGTCTTGGCGTGACCACAAAACGTTATTACTTGAACTCGCATCAATCAAATTGTGGCACGGTTAACAACTTCGGGAGGCGACCATGGCCTTTATCCGAGTGGAGGCCAAGCACTTCAAACACAACATTTAAACAGTGTTTGATTTCAAAAATAAAAGGTAGAATAATATTTTATTCTAATCTATTTTATCAGATAAGTTGATCTTAAAAAAAATATTTTACCACAAAGTGATTTTTTTTAAATGTAAGTTATCACTTTTTTACTTTCTAGTGTTACCATGTATCCCTCGTCTTTCTCTTTTGATTATTATTAATAGACGAATTCGATATTTAAATAACTCCACTAAGCTTATCTCAAATGTACTTCAACTAAAAAATCCAAATTAGGCTGTCAAAACCCATGCAGTACAGTAATCCACTTCTCCTCTGTTTGTGCAAAACCTGGTAGTAAGATCTCATCAGTTTCCAGAGGACGATGACTTGTTTGTGCGTCAAACAGATACATAACAAAACTGACGGTGGCTTCGGAGTTGGACCCATGAAATCTACTTGCTTTGCCTTTTTTTTCCTCTTCTGCTTTGTCTCTCCTTTCATACCGCAATCCGCATGCACATTTGGTGTTCAGATGTTAACGAGTTCCGAACTCCCAAGAAGTCAAAAAGATTTGGACCCTCTCTTTACAACATTATCCGCTTCACCTTTTAATATATCACTAGATTTCCACGAGAAGTAAAAATATATATAAATTTAATTCATCGACTCTTTTTATTTTATTTCTAATTATATAATGAGTATTTTTTTGTTTAAAAAAATAGAATTGATAATCAGCTCACATGGTTGAACATAATACTAGCCCAAGTCAAAAACTTTTGGATCAAATTTTGGCATACATCATACAGAACGACAGTTTTCTCTTTAAATTAAGAATATAAATATAACTATAAATCTTCAACTAAGGATATGTTTGAGTACTGTTTTAAAAATTATGGCAAGGTATTTTTTTTGAAAAAAATGTTTTACTATAGTTTTTTGACGTAAAAATATTTGCATGATGTTTAGTTATACTTCAAATACTTTATAATTATAAAAATAATTAAACACTTTTTACATTTAAGATATTATAATATGTCTATAAATATGCAAAACAACACGCGGTTAGTTGATTCAGACGCACATTACACTATTCAAATTAGAAATATTTGAATTTTGATAAAGGTATCCAGTCTTGCATGTTCAAATTAATATAATTAAAAAAAATATTTAGGATCTGCTTGGATGATGAGTTCAAATACCGTGTTAAAGTTACAAAAATTGAAATATGATAATAAATTCTAAAGAAATTGACACATAAAAAACAGTTATAATCCTAATATTAGTTAATATAAATTATAAGTCAAAATTATTATCAACTGAATGTTTAATTATAATTATTATTGTACCATTAATTCTAACATAATAATAAATTGGCCTTGTATTGACGAAAATAATTGATGTCATAAACAAAAGCATCTCACAAACAAAATGTTAATATAAGGAAAAAGAAAGAAAGGTTGAGGCAAGGTGGGTTCTCCTTTGGCAGAGCGAGGAATAATTCTTTTTGTCAACTAAAAAAATGTCCTATTAAAAAAAATACTTTAGCTTTACTGCATATTTAAAAAGGGCCTAACCTTAAGTTTTTAATACATATACTGATCAGCTCATCTTATTCGAATTGAACTTCAAATAATCAGCAAATCAAAATTGCCAAAACTTTTTCTTTTAATACGTGTAGCAGCAATTCCACCTCCCACCTTCCCAACCCAAGTGGGGGAGGGATCCCAGGGATTTATGCAACAAGTTGCCGACATGGCGACTGAGTACACACACGTAAAAGAGGAAGGTCCTCACTTCATATACTCTGCACCTTTATGCTCATCCTTAATTTGGGGCCTCATAGTCCATAAATGAATAATCTTCTAAATTTCAAGCTGTGATATTGTGTAGGTAGGGACATGTGGATCTTGTAGCCAAACTGTGCAGTCTGTGCGTCATTTATGCCTTCTGGTTTCCTTGCTTAGCTCTTCAAAGGAGAGTGCATGGCAGCTGCCAATTGATGAGCTCAGTGGCCATTAATGAAGCTTTGCTGAAAAGAGTTCGATATGCAGATTCTAGTCAAAGTGGCACATGCAGAACACGTACTATCTGATGTCAAGAGACAGGACAACTAAGAAACAGATAAGAAACCAAGCAGCAAATGAAGGAAGCATTTGTTGAATTATCAGAATTTTATAAGTTGATCGTTTGACTCATATTTATGATTAATCAGACTATATATATGCGGTTATTCAAGCCCTGGACATTTTAAATTCGGTTTGTAAATTTTGTGGCCAAACTGGCCATTCAAGGATGAGTGTTGCTAATAAGATACTCCTGCTTTGCCGAATAGAAAAAAAAACAATAAATATGTTATGAATAATATTGTTCCTTCTTGTGGCAACTTTATATACTTTTCTCTGCCGTGATAAGCGCTGAGCATTGAGCATGACCATAAGCCAAAGAGCACATGACTCATGGGCCAACACAACTCGAGAAATTTTATGACATCCTCTTAGCGTTGCTTTCCATCTTTCATCAGTTAAATTGTGGTAATGCTGAGATGATCAGTCTAAGCACAATTGTCAAAATCTCACTAGCGTTACTGCCCCTCGTACATATCAAACATTGTGATTTCTAACAGCAGTTCTGAGAAACCATTCAGGAATTATCTATTGCACTTCAAATATGGTCCTGAGTGTATATCTGCCCTTGCATTTTGGATGATTTCATCAATCCATCCAAGAAAAAAAATCGCAATACTACCTCAATCAGAAACTTCTTACGGCCTCACCCAGAATTCATATACAGCTTCCAGATCGGTCTTCAGGTTCATCCTTAATTTGTATGAGTCTTGCCATAGTAATATGTGCATTTGGTACAAAACACCTTCCATTGTTTGTTTATACGTACTATGGCATAAAACATGGTTTTGTGACTAGTGTTTGTGTGCATGTTGCCACTCAACAGAACTGCAAACCTTTGCATTAGGAGTTCATATATACCATTCTCAGCTGTCAGCCCTTCTGAGATTATGGTGTTCTACAAAAAAAAAAGTAATCTGTCAGACAACCACAAGGCCACTCGTAGAAGGCACAAGCATCATCAAATGAAACGACCCTCTGAAGCAATGACCTCATCTGAAATCAGAATTAATAAATCAACGCTCTGGCCTTAGAGGTCATTTGGTCATCAACCAGATTGAGTTGCCCGTCTCCTTGGCCTCGTTTGGCGCAATTCTTTTTATTAGAATTAAAATAGTAGTTAATTGAAACCGATAATAAGAAATAATAATAATAATAATAATAATAATAATAATAATAATAATAATAATAATAATAATAATAATAATAGTAATAATAATAATAATTGTATGTTAATACAGTGAAAATATTTAATTAAATTAATATAATATACAATAAACCATAGTAATATCATGCTAATACAAAGTTAAACAAATTTGAACAATACAGAAAATATTAAATAATAATTTGTGATAATTCTTAATTATACATTTTCTAAAATAAACATATCATATGTAAATAATAATAATATAACAATTAATTAATATTTTTATATACATAAAAAATAAAACATAGAAGAACGTAAAAATGATCAAATTGATAATCTGAACTTAAAATTATCTAGACTCATTAGATTATCATGTTTATTTATTTTAATTTGTAGGTATTCTGTATTTTTTAATAATGCAGATTATCTATGAACATTACCTAAGAAAGGGGGTGTCTATCTAGATTATCATTCAAGTGGTAATCTTATTTATATTTAATTTTTATATTCGTTATTCTAAATCTTTGATAAATAAAATATAACACAATAAATAAATCATTATATACTAATAACAATAATAATAAATTAATGACCATAATACATATTATTTAATTAATATTTATATAATATTATATTACTATGATCATGCTATGAATAAAAATATAGCACTAATTATTAATTAGACTAATATTTTTATAACTTATTATTATTCATTATAAATATTATTTTATTATTATTATTTTAATTTAAAGGGTATTAATTACTTAAGTACATTAATTTGTGAGTTTATAATTTAAATTGATAAAATTCAATAATACAAAAAAAAAATAACTTTATAAGATTTATAAAGAGTATTTTGGTAAAATAATGTATATTATTTAGTAGTCATTTATATAATTAAATATGATCATATGAATTATCACTTGGATTACTTATATATAGTAAACAGATTAATGCACATTACTAGTAATTTAATAGGTGATATTTTTTTATTAAATAATATAGATAACTAGGTAATGTTGAGAGATAATGTAGTAAACGTTTCTTAGATTAAGTGTAAGCCTATAAAATAGATAGATCATGTTCAAGTAAATTCGTGATTGGCGAGCTAGCTCGTTGTAGAGTTATTAATGCACTGTCATAGTTGTGAATACTTTGATAGTGGGATTATCTCTCACATTACTATATTTTTTTCTAAAAGAAGAAGACAACTTATCTATTAATTCAAAAGGTCAGGAATAGCCTTATACATAATATTCAAGAGACCCCGAGGATCCGGAGGGTCCTTTGCCCAAAAGATATCAACAGAAAAAATATGTCCTAAGTTTGCTAAGAAGTCTACAAAAGAATTAATTTCTCGATATACATGGTTTACTACATAAGAGTTTAAACTGTTAAAAGCATCCCAGAGTCCTTCACAACATTTGAGATCCTCCATGGGCACTTTTGTGACTTTGTAAGGACGTAGACTAAGTTTGTTGAGTCACTTTCAATTGATAATAGCTTGAATCCCAATTGAGCGCATTCGAGTATTCCCCATTTGATGACCCAAACTTTTGCAACAAGCACCGACGAAAATTGCTTTGAGATTCACCTGCATAAATACAACTTCCATCAGGAGAACGAGTAAGATAACTTGCACTTCCAGCCTCCCTAGGTCAGGCAAAAGGGTCGTCAATGTTTAGTCTCACCTAGCAAGGAGGTGAAGGCTCCCAGCGGATCCAAATAGGATCTTTTGGGGGGAATCCCTTTGGACAGTGGTGTTTAATATATTCCATTTTTCCCACACGCGAGAGATAGTAGAATGTTTTGAGCTATGGTGAATATCATTTCTTAGGCACAAAATTCCCCATAAGCAAAAAGCAATATGTGATAGGATAATATTCTTGAATTAGATAATTAGATGGGTACCCTCAAGGATCTAGTTTCCATCGTGCTAGGAGTACAAATATGAGAAGGAGAAATACATTTTTTGCCGAAAAGTATTCCATAATTTGAGAGTAAGAGAACATTAAAAAAAGAGGTGATCCAAGATTTTTACATACATGCCACAAATAATGCAGTCTGAATCACTAGAATAGTCAAAGCTCAGGATTCAATCTTTAGTAGAAAGTCTATCATGTGATAGCATTACTACTAGGTGTGGTTATCTATAAATTGGTTTGACATTTGCCAAACCATGAGTATCCATCACCCATAACCACCTGTCATCACTAGGTTGTGTAGGCAAATGAATAGAGGAGATAAGGTTGCTTAGAGACTCACCGTAATCATATATGAGAGGTTAATTCCATTCATGTTCAATTATAAGATCAGCTAAAGACCTTTAGTATAATGGAGCATAAACATTTACAAATGTAGACATAAAATGAAAAGGAATGAAGAATAACCATGAGTCTTTCGTAATACTCATTGAAACCCCCATTACTTATGTACTGTTTTACACCCATCTTTTATGTTGTCAAGAGTTTGAACCATCAACTTCTAGTACCATGCCTTCTCCTTAGGTAGTTGAGAATCATTTCATGGATGTGGTATGCCGTATTTATTAGCCACTAGTTTGCACTAGATATCTTATTTTTTATTAAGAATATTTACCATTTTTTTTGCTAATAGTGAAGTTTTGAGTTTGAAAGTATTTCTAATGCCTAAATCCTCTTGGTGTTTTAGGAGTTGGACAATTCTCCAATTTATCAAGTGGGCTCTCTATCTATCTCCTTTTTGTAGCTGAAATGTTGAATGTAGGATCCTAAGAGTGTTTTGATGATCACAAATTTGTAAGGAAACTTAGTTTGGACTGATGAACTTGTTGAGCTGAATTCTGTAACAGGTTGACTCAAGTTCAGAAGTTGTTAGGTCGACCGAAGCTAAAAGAATGGACGACCTGTGCACACGAAAGATATATCAGAAGAACTACATGTGTGAAGTGGTCGTCCTAAGCATATGAAGCGGTCGACCAACATTAAAGGAGGAATACATATGGAGAGGAGCAAAAGAATGACCGATTGACCAAAGATAAAGGAAGGACGACCGGAGCAAAGGGCTTAACAGGAGAGATCGCCCGATGATGAGAAATGGGCGACCGAAGGCAACACCTTTACGACCAAAGGTTGGAGAACGGGCGATCCAAGGAGAAGTGGACGCCCGGTAAAAACAGCCGAAGAAGGAGTCTTGACTAAGCAGAGGAGAGGTCGCCCGAGGTTGAAGAGCG
>LTAE01002928.1:20953-40440 GCA_001647135.1 Pontederia paniculata | reverse complement strand
TCTCTCTCTCTCTCTCTCTCTCTCTCTCTCTCTCTTCTCATATCCGCAACATTTTGCAAATCGCTAATAGGGCTAACTTGCAATATCTCTTAATCATTTAATTCTTTGTCAAGTTACATAGAAGGTATTTCATGCATTTGATCAATTTTATTTTGTTATTGAAATTGATTGTTCATGATTGATTTCTTTATTTCCTCCAAATATGCTTTCACTTCTTGTGTTATACTTTGTCATTCACAGCAACCAACATCACCTTGATTCTCAATCCAACTTCAAAAATAATCATTTTGTGCTCCTCAAACAATATCATAAAAGAGATTTTAAAGAAGAAGTCAACATGAAACACCAAGAAATTAATATTTTGATTATTGATGATGAAGACCCGTGCCACTTTTATTTAATAAATTGAAGAGGATGACCATACACAAAGTTTATTAAAAGAAGAACAAATGTTGCTACATGAGTTTCAAGACATTGCACCCAAAGAAATATCATCAATAAAAGATGCCCAATATTATGATAATCTAGTTCCTGAAGCAAGTTTGTTGAATCTTCAACATTTATGCATGAGACCCAAAGAAAATAAGATTTTGAAGAAGAAGGTAGAACAATTGCTTGAGGAAGATCAAATTAGAGGGAGTATCAATCTTCACATAGTACCACTGTCAGAAATAATCAATTGGTATAAGTTTCTAAATCATCATCTCCAAACATACTTGACCAATTTCTATGTGCAACAATAGTCTTCAAACTTGATTTGAAAAGTGGACATCAAATTAAGAGATTGGTGGATCACAACTTTCACAAAGTAGAATGTATGGTTGGATCTATCTTTAACGATGACAGATGACATGACGAGTTGGATTTTGAAAGTGGAGAACTAATGGGGATAATTCCTATTACAAATAGGAATTAACTTCAAGAAGATTAACACCATGATTAGGAGTAGGATTTTTATTTTTAGTCTTTTAGATTATCTTGTTTTATTTATTTTATCTTTTTAGTTTTACTAGGGTTATTTGAATTAGGTTTACTTTTTCTAGATCGTATATATCAATCTTACTTAAACAAAATTTATCTATATATTTTGAACTCTATAAATAGAACTTATATGTATGAGTTTTATTATTTATTCAACACATTATTCAATTAATATAAGTAATGTTTCTTTTGAAAGAATTCAATTTTCATGAATCAATTCTAAAGTTTGAATTTAATATTCGTTCTTTAATTCATGGGTCTTCAACGAAAGATTCGCCTACTTTGAATTTCATGCTTTCATCCCACATCAGATAATTATATCTTTATGGTAAAAAGTACTCCACGAGTAATTTTTTTATTTTGCACTAAGTTTTTTTATCACATTTAAAATTATTTAGCATCTTTCTACCATGTTGCTCCTCTACCCAAAAACTTGGCAGCCAGTTTGGTCTACTAAACAAACATAGCACGTCCTAATAATAAAAGAAGCAATCAGCTTTAGAAATCCAGCTTAAGATCATCGGTGTCAAAATGCCCATCGAATGATGAAGGCTTGGTCATCTTCTTGTTCCAAACAAAGAAAAAGGGAAGTAAAAAATGGTGTAGATGAGATACCAAATTTTAGTACTAAGAAAGGTAAAGATCAAAAGAGTCGGGTGGAATTTTGGATGAAGTGAATTTATTTGTTTTTCAATCTGTGATCCAACATATGAAAAGCCAGAAAAAATAATTGCAAAAAAAAATCGTTGAAAGAAAAAAAATGAAATAGAGAAAATAAATTTATGGAAAATAAACAAAGGTTGGATTGAACTCGAAGAAAATAAAATAAAGGTAACGTGAATGATTTCAACGGTGACTAATAAATGTGATTTGTGGTGGCACTATAAAAGATTCCAACAAGAAGAGAGAATGATGCCAACAGGTGAGAAAAACATTGCAATGGGTTTTTTTCTGAAAAAAATCTATTCATATGGAATAAAAATTAAATAATAGAAAATAAAAATAAAAATAACTTGAAAACATGGATAAGACGGATGGGATAGGGGGATGTGAGCACCCGGTCTAAGAGGTAAATTTTCTCATCGGTGCATTTGGCATTGGAACCTGGAACTCTCCACATTCCATTGATTTGATATATTAGTTCTAATATGTGTTTGGATAAATGCGGAACCAAAAGTCGGAAATAAGTAGGCGGGGTTCCGCGTGTGTTTGTATGAAATTGAAATTTGAGGTTGAACTAATTTTATCATTGACCATTTTACCCTTCTTTAATTATAATAATAATCTTATATATATAATAATGTGATTTATTCCCTTTTTAAAATAACTATGTTAATAATAAAATTTTGCAACATTTCATATAGAACATTTTTGAAGATCAAACTTTTTTTTCTATTAACATACAATTTTTTAAATATAATCCCGTTGATAAATAAAAAATAGGCAACTTCAATTTTCTCAATCAAAACTCAGCCATTAATTACATGAAGCGAAACCATCTATCTATAAACTTCTACAACAAAAATTTGTTATTGTACAATGAATCCAAACACTTTTGCTACTTTGAGCCTAATGGCGTGTATCGCTATAATTTTTTTCGTGTTTTTTTCCTTCGTTGATTGCATCGTTCTAATATACGATACAATTTAAACTTTATCGCAAAATGTATCGTTATGAGTTAATTAAGTCTGAAAAAATAGCAAAAAATTTGGGATAATTACTAGTAGCTAGAGTTTTCCACATCCCATATTATGTCAAATAAAAAGTTTAGAGTTAAGATATCTTAAAGACAAGACACGGACATCCATAGTTCAACATCCAAACCACACAAGTTACACATATCAACCACATTTGCACTTAGGTGACATAAGTCCGAGAACATAGAAGACAAAGGCGCACAAGATTACTAGATAAAGATTACCCCGACACTTGCATTTTTTTTTCTTTTTCAGCCATAGGTTCCAAAATTGGTTCACCTATGTCTTCCACTCCACCAAGGTAACGCGATAAAGAAGTCGCGGCTACCTATAATGAGTCAAACTTCTTGAAAACACAGTTTGTGTAACCAACTACTTATTGTTGGCAATGAGACCAAGACTCGTAAAAGCTTGGCTTGTGACCTTCGAAGACAATATAATAACATGATAGTCATTCTAATTTTCGTCCTCCAAAGTATTTCTTAAAAATTATGAAATGAAATATGTAAGAAAAAACATTGTTTTTTTTATCATGCAACCTCCTAACTCATGAACAGCCATGTTTGAAAATAATCAACAAAAAGCAATATGTCATGTGATAGTAATAACACTAAGTAATAATATCAATATATACATACATGTCAAGAGATAGTAAAATGGAGAAGGATGTTCACTAAATGGAATAGTTACTGACAGGTCAACCAACATGAAAACTTTGTAGAAACTTTGCAGAAAAATACATATATGATTGTACAAAGTTTGCACTAACATGGAGAAGGATTTTCATTAGCAAGGCAACATATCTGATTGGGCAAAAACTTTGCACTAACATATAGAAGGATTTTCACTAGCAAGACATATACATATCTGATTGGGCAAACACTTTGTAGAAAAATAACATGCAAGTAAGAAAAAATAAAGTGTGTATGTAAGTGAAACACCATGAGCAGCAGTAGCAACATATCAGTCAACCAACATGAACCAAAATGCAGGATTCAATAACTCATCACTGCACCAGAAGCATATCAGTAAGCATAAGCACGCAGGGAAATGTCGTAATTACACAACAAATGGGGTTTACTATTAATTGAGTAACATTTATTATAACCTCTTTATATCAGGACAATTTGAAGCAACAGTGAGAGAAATTCTATCTTGACAGTTTGAGTTGTGCTACTATAAACATGAAAGTAGACATTTTTGTGGTGCTGCAAACACAAATAGGAGCACAAGAGCATCATAATATATTGAATGCATGATAATTTTTTGTGGTGTTGCAAGGTACTCAATAATGAAATGCATGAACTTTAAAATTAATATGGCATATAATATATTAAAATTTGCTCAAGAGCAAATGGCTGGTATAAAAAAAGATTAGTAATTAATATGAAATGCGTGAACTTTAAAATGTAATAAATCTTAAAACTAGAACATTCTTATTACGTCGACGATGGTGATCATTCCATAACCTAGATGCTATGCTATCTCGTACTTGTTCATCGTGGATCCTCTCATCTTTATTGGCATTAATAGATGGTACCACGTCATCCACTCTTTCCTCTACGGGTACAGGCTTTATATCCATGTTGAAGTACCTATCTTCGCCTTGATATCGTCGAATGAAGTTGTGTATCACACAACATGCTAGCACAATCCTCCTATGGACCTAAGTGGATATTCAATCAGTAAACGAAGTATTTTAAATATTTTTTTCAATATACCGAAAGCTTGCTCCACGCAATTCTCAATTGTGAATGGCGGTGATTATAAAGGTCCTTGGATTCCTGATACCTCCCGGCATGAATGTTCCCATTGAATGTACACAAATAATATCTACGTCCCCTATATGGTGCCAGAAACTTATCAGTATTGGCATATATCTGAATCCACGAGATAAAACTTGCCTACAAGAGGAAAAACTATTTTCTTAGTAATAACATCACAAAATCAAAGTCTAGCAACACATTTAGGTTATACCTTCTGGTATGACAAAATCTCCATCCTCAAGGCATCATTTAAGCACTTTCATATCTCCAGCAGACTCTTCCCATCCAGTGCACACATAAAGGAATATCTTGTCGAATGATATTGTGACCATTATTTTACGATTACGGAAAGGTACTTGTCTCTCCTTCTTGATATGTGTCGGGATGTGGGTTCCATCAATAGCCTTAATAACATTCTAATAAATTATACAATAAAAATGTTACTATATGTATGTTAGTTAACACAAACACTTAAATGACATTTTCAACTCAACGCAAAGTATGGACACACAGTGTGTTGTCCTCGAGCACATGGGTGCACACTTACATCTGCACCTGGAAGTCGAATAAATTCTTCACTCAATGAACAAATTTCTTTAACTACAGAGTTAAAGCGACGTGATATTGTCTCCCCTGAACATTGGAATGTCTCTTGCAACCTTCTGTTGGATCCTTGTCCAATAGTGTTTAAGAATATAGCCAATTGCTCATGGACGCTAACAAATTTAGTTGGTCTCAAAAGTTCTCTACTAATCAATAATTCTTCCAATCGTATAAACATTGTGTTCAAAATCCTAAAATGGTGGTATCCACGCTTAGGGTGGCCATTGAGCATTTCATTAATCAATTGATCCCTTGTGAATGGATGAGTATGATAGAGCATCCTCGTAATAGGGCCAATATTTGACTCTTCACTCATTCCATCATCATCTAACGCCGCCACTAAAACCTCTTCATGATATTGCTCCTCTTCTAGAAGTAAAAGTGAAATTTCACTATCTATCTATTGCACAATAGGACAATAAGTATCCAAATCAGCATTAAGCATATATACAAATAGAATCAAAATGCTAAGTTCTAAACATAGTTCAATACATAAGCTAAAGCCAAATATCCGATATAGACATAAAGTTGTAGAAACACAAAGCTAACTAGTACACATAGTTCACTACATAACTTAATGCTAAATATCACTTACAGACATAAAACTGTAGATATAATTCATTACACACACAAAAGCTAAGCATAATATCAAATATTCAAAACACACATGATGATGAACAACGAGTACAAACATAACAACATCTAACTACCTTCTGCATCATCACTGGAATCAGTTGCACGTGAAGGAATGAAGCATCAGAATGCTTGCCTTGTTCCTTGTCTAAGATTTGATGGGGGTTTGGTATATAACTAGATGTGCAGCCAACTTGCCAATGTTGTGTCTGATAATACATTGGATAAGTCATTCCATAACCATAAGCAATATTTGATTGCATGGCATTGGGTTTGACATAAATGGCATGGTAGGAGATTCCCGATGAGTGAAATTTGAAGTAGGAGTTTTGGACTATGGTGGATGTTTTTTGAGCGCATCGAATATCCAAGCGTGCAACATTTTGTCATCAATGCATTGCCTGAATAACTATTGCTCTACCACTTCAATCAATGTCTGTGCAATTGCCAATCATATTTCGTCACCTATGTTGGGAATCGTTTCATCTAAAATGTCCAAACACTCCTCTGCACCCACCATAGGATTAACCATTTTTCCTTGGGCAGCAATCTACTTAGTTAATTGTAACCTCTCACACCCTTGTTCCGCAAGTAGCGTCAGTGTTACATATTTGATTTTCTTTTTTCTCGAAGTAAAGGGAGTTGACCCTTCCCTATATCTCATCCCAGAGGAGGTGGTTTGTTGTTGGGTTTGGGTGTCATCTCCTTCTTGAAACTGAGGTGCAAGAGGGGTGGACATGAATCCAGAAACAACACTATGTCCAACATTGCCCATTATGATGTTTGGCTGAGTTTCTGTGGTCATGTCTATGATGTTATCATCATAACTATCTGACCCTTCTTCCATCGGTAGTGGATTTCTACTATTGACAGTATTTTTCCCAATGGCAATATTCTTCCCGAATAACAACCCAAAATAATTGTGATATGGAAAGCTCTTATCACAATTTTTGCAAATATTATGGTCGACCTATTGTAAAATAAGATGTATGTTAGTCATCCACATGAGTCAATTATTTTAACTCAAACTTACTATTTTACAAATTTACTCACCGCGATAACCTCGTCCTACATGGAGAAGTCAGGTGCCATGGGTGTATCTTTCATTGGGTCCCAACCCCACCCACTTTTCTTCAACAATGACATAACCAGAACGTAATTCATTTTCAACACTTTTAGATGGTTCTTAAGATGTTGAACTTCCATATTACATTCACTGTTCTCGTTGAACCTTGTTCTCATATGCTTTCATGATTCAGGATGGAAGATACCATTATTTAAAAAAAGTTCCACTCTCTTGCATCATTAATGAGACAAAAAACTCATCCATTTCAAAGAACCATTTATCAAACCTCACTAATTCTTCATCGGTCTCCTTCCACTTTCCCTTTTTTGGAGGCATGACTACATAAGTGATTTTGGTCAAACAATTATTAGTAAGACAATTGTTAAACAAGCCCCTCCCCCCAGCCCCCCCTTCCCCACAGTAAAAGAGGAGAGAGAAAGTGATTAGATTATTTTAGTTAGCCGGTTTTAAGTTATTTTTAATCTGACCACATATTTAAAAATAGACGATTGATCACATTGGTGTTTCACGGTGAAACACATGGAGGGGTGCTTCACCTCCATTAAACCCTTAAAAAATATAGTCAAACGTCCATCAAAATATAAGTATCTCAATATTTTTAAAAAATATTTAGAAAATCATGAAATCATTAATTCTTTTCTATTTATTCCATATTTCTTATTCTTCTCTAAGGGGTTGTTTGTTGGAGAATAAATATAGGAGGAACATATACAAAGAATAGATATTATGTTTTATAGGACATGAATAAAAAATATATTCTTATATTTAGATTTATTTAAAATATTTTAAACTAAAAATAAATAGTAATCATTATTTACTTATATAATTATTTAACTAAATAGTATTAATCATTATTTTAATTATTTACTATTTATGATAATATAGTAATTAATCATTATTTGATTAATTAATAATGTTATATATTAAAATATTATGTATATCATTACATAGTGTAATTTAATTAATTTATAAATATAAATAATTTATGGTTGATCATTATAATAAATAATATAAAAAAAATGCAATATAATGTGTATAAAAGTAAAAAAAACTGAAATATGATTACAAAAGAAAAATTGTGGAATATAAAATATCCCACCTTTAGGGACATTTGATTGAGGATAAAATAAGAATATAAAGCGTCCACCGGAATAGGATTATCTCACTTTTTTTAAAAAAATCATCTAAAAAATCATAAAATCACTAACTTTTCTTCATTATTTCATATTTATTATTCTTCTCTAAAGGTGGGATTTCTTATATTCCACCATTTTTTAACCACATTTCATTTTTCTTTACTTTTATACACGTTCTATTATATTTTTATACTAGTTATTATAATAATAAATCATAAATTATTTATAATTAGAAATTTAATTAATTTACACTATAATGATCTACATAATATTATATTATATAACATTATTAGTTAATTAATTAATCAAATAATAATTAGTAATTAAGATAATGATTAATACTATTTACTTTTAGTATAATATATTTAAATAAGTCTAAACATAAGAATATATTTTTTAATCATGTCAATCCAAATGCTAAATGAAATAAGAATAATAGAAATATATAACTTAATTTATATTTCTTGTATATATTCCTCCTATATTTATACACCAACCAAACGACTTCTTTGGGATCGTTTGGATTGAAATTAAGAAGAGGTATATAGAGTTATTCTTCAAAATTAGCCAAACGCTCATAGAATTATGAATAAATTGGTCAAGTTCTTGATTCTTTAAAATCATATCAAAACACGTAAAAACACCTCTTTTAATTCAATAAAATGAATTAAATCTATTCCTATGGAACCCAAGAATTACTAAATTTCTTTTCTTTAACTTTGTTTTTATTTTTTAATTATAAATATTATATTCTTAACGTAATGCTATTAATTAATTATTATTTATAATTGAATATTTATTTAAACCTACAAATTGATGATGTACATAAATCCCGTACTATACAATATTATCAATTGGTTAATAAATTATGAATGATGATTAATTACTGTATTCTTATAATTGATAAATAATTTATACATTATTAAGAAAATGTAGTGAAATAAAATTTATATTTATTACTAAAAAATATGTAAAATAATATAATTAAGATTATTTTAACATCACTTATTTTCTTAAATATTATATTATATTTTTTATTTACTTTAATCCTGACACTACACATTTATAATCCTAATTCAAACTTTTGAAATATGTTCACATATAATCCTATTATGGTTTATTCTTATATATATTCCTTTTATCTTTGCTTTTGAAATCATTTGGATTCTCGCTTCTGTTCCTGTTTTCAATGTTTGGAACTTTCCATACTTTGTGGATGCAACATCAACAAATTCGCTCATGATCAAGCAACCTAAGATCTACGACCGTTTTAATTTCAGTCCAAATGACCTTGTGTTTTACCCGTGGAAGCTAGGCAACACAATCAGCTTCAGATGGCATGACAATTTTCTGAACTATGAGTTCGGAATCAGCATGAAGTTCCTGGGTCCGATAGGTGTCATCACACCACTGAAATACATAAATTCAGAAATATCTTGTTACAGAAGTCTAAACAGAATTCATTAAATCTCGGCACCAATTTCCAATTGAATTTTATAATATGTTCCACTGTTCTCTTAAGTTGTACAACAGGAATCCTGACAGTCAGAACTCTTCAGCTGTAGTTTACTCAAAACATGCATCACTAGCACATAAAAAAATTTCATTGTTACAGCTTAATATGAAAATTAGTAGAAGCAAAGCTCATAATTGCAGGCACAGAGACAAAAGGGCTAGAGGATAGGAATGAATAACAAAGACCAATTTGCTGTCCAACTACTAGCCAAAGCAATTCTTATACATAATCTAAACAGCAAGACAAGTATCATACAAGCCTTGTAGCCAGCGGTGATTCTTCTGTTCTAATGCTCTTCTGAACCACTGGAATTTAAAGCTTGTTGCTTCGACTCCTTCAATTCTTCTGCATGTCATTTTATTTTCTTCTCCGAATGATAAATATGATAATTCAAGTTACTACCTGCATTCTACGAAGAAATCTCTCCGCATATCCTCTACAGGCTACTTGTTGGGTACTTGAGTACTCTTTAACGTACATGTGAAACTCTTCTATAGAACACATAATCTAAAAAGTTAAAAAATATGTATGATATCTTCAATAATTGTACTAAATTCGGACAAGAACATTATTATGTTGTCTTTATTTGTTTTTCAATGTTCTAATATCATGCAACTTTAATTTCTGATGAACGTGAAATATAATTTTATAATATATGTGGGGTGTACCGGTACCTTTAATTCTAAAAAAATTGATGTACCTCGTACTCGCACCCGTACAGGGTGTACCTGTACCCATGCATCATAGCCTGCTTTGTATCACCCTTTTTAATTTTTCCATATTCTTCTTACTATTTACACAGCATGCTATTGAAGGTCCAACTATAATTGTCATTAGTTGCGTGCCAGGTTTCCTTTCTTTCGTCCCCCTTCTACCCATGTTCTCACTGTTCTCTCCAAGGACAACAGGAAAATGGAATAAGGGACCTTTGCTTGTTCCCTGGCACAATGAACACATTATTCTTTTGCAGCAATCATGATTGTATTACATTGACATTAATTTGAACAGATGTAGTTGTCATGATATCAATTTTATTAACATCTGCATGTTTCTACAATGTCGTACAGAAAAGCAGGAATTCACATGTAAAATGCAGCATGTTTTCCAGAAGTTTAAGCAATTCAAAATTCTGACATCATGCTTGTCCTACTTCAGATCATCTAATCAAGCAAAATACTGCTCAGCAGCACTTGTTCATACATTTTTACCAACCTTCCTAGTGGTTTTGCAGCATTAGGAGCATCTACCTATGCTACTAGAAGATGATGAAGATAAAGCAGTCAAGATTTGAGGATTTTTTTCCCTGCTACTTATCCTTTATGCAGTTGTTAAACAGCTAGTTCCTCTGCATGTTCAGGCTCTTAACACATCAAAATTAATAGAAAAAGAAGCATCTTCAGTGCATTCCACTATTCTCAATAGCATGGAAAGGACCCAACTAAATGGGTCTAGTTGCACTGAAAGAAAATTAATGCTGCTACATAGTGGCCCTAAACAAAGTGGTGGTGCTACTGTTATAGGGTTTGTGTGCATGAGCTAATTGGATATATTGCTGAATCTTGGCCTTTCCATGTCCACAATATTTTCTATGCATGCAATTCTTTCCTTTGATTTGCATATCTCTAGGTCTTCAAAGACAGTAGGTATCAAGATATTGCCTAGAGATAGAGGTGTTCATACTATAACAGGACCATCTGATTTCCACTTTTTTGTGATGTAACCACATCAATTATGTTCTTCTTCTATATTTTCACTGGTTAATATCATGCCTTCACTTCATATGCATGTGGATTCATGTAGAAGACTTAGTTCCAAGACCAGTTCAATGCTGATTATTTTTAGAGGATTAGCCATTCAAGTATCGATTGAAACTCAGTAAGAAAGGTCATGAAATCAAATCTCTGCAAGTGTTTATACTTGGAAGGCTGAACATTTTAGCACCTGATTCCTCAAATTTCTGAATAATAAAGTTTGAACCTCAATAAGAAAGGTTGCAGAATCGAATCTCTTCAAGTGTTTCTACTTGGAAAAATAAGTAGTTTAGCACATGATCCATAAAAGTTTCTGAATACTAAAGTTCATACCGAAAAAACTTTAAATATCAGGCGCCGAAATGCTTGTTAAAACAGAATTGAATTACTGTATAAATCAGAAATCTAAAGACTTTGCTTATCAATGGGAGGAGAAGAAAGAGGTAAGGAGAAAGGATATCCAAAAATTTAAACACATACAAGTTTTGTTTTGCACTTTGCCCAATGGGCTTTGAGCCCTGTCACTCTGCACAAATTATTGCATGATGAAGTCAGGCCTATTTACATGATAAAAATCTCTCTCTTTCTCTCTGTCTCTCTCTCTCAAATGCACCCTTTTACCTGTAAAATAAATGAAATAAAGCAAGAAAATAAAAATAAATCTCACACAAACACTGCAAGTAGAAAATTCCTGTGGAGTGATGAGGTCATGTTTTCAGTATCTTGCTCGCTCTATTGTAGATTTCGCAACCTTGACAGTCTTACATATGTTCAAATCCAACAGAAAGAATCTGAAATTCTTTACCATAGATGTCAGAACCATGCAGCTGCTGCTGAGATTGTTGATTCAGGTGCCAACCGCTCAGGCCGTTGAAGCCGAATTGGCTCTCTGTTTTGACGTCGCAGTACAAAGATTGGCTCTGGTTCTGGAGAGCTGCTGACACCGGAAATGCTCCCTGGAGGTACTCGGACCACTTGATGTCCTCGTGCTCGCCATCAAGATGGAAATTGGCGTCTTTATCGGCAGACAAATCTGACCACGGGAAGATGCCGCTGTCGAAGAAGTTGCCGCTGCTCTGCAGCTCGACTCCACCGGTACTAATGGCGCTGCTCCTGCTGCTGTTAGTAGAATTCATAGTGTCCAGGCTTGTGATGCTGTTAACTCCGAACATGGAAGTAGTGAGACCCATCGAAGTAGTGAGAATTGAGCTCGACGCCGACGGTATGTCGGTAGATAGAGCATTGCAGCTGAGCTCGGAGCTCATGTCAGGCAACCTCCCATTCTGGTTGAGACAGAGGAGTGGATTTGAGGCGATGGACATCCCTGCAGGGTCAGCGGCAAAGGCCATCTGCGGCATCGAGAAAAAGCCCATCGAAATCGGCGCCCGGGAGCTCGACGTGCCCTCATTGCCGGCGGCAGAGAAGAATCCTTTCGTTTGTGCCTGGTAATTCTTGGGCAGCATGCTCGGAAGTGGGTACTTGTCGAGCACCGGCATCAGCGGTGGGCCCGTCTCTGTCACAGTCAAACTGCTGTTGGCCGAGGTGCTAGCGGCCGCCGGAAGCTTGTTCTCTTCGGAGCCACCACCGGTATTCTCGCCATTGCTCAGCGCCTTATCTTCGCAAGCTTCGGCCTCGGAGAGCGGCTTGTGGGTGTTGGGGTCAATGCCCCTCTGCCGCAGCTTCTTCTTGATGGAGGAGTTCCACAGGTTCTTGATCTCGTTGTCCGTCCTCCCTGGCAAATGTCCAGCAATCTGTGACCACCTGTTCCATGTCGGTTTCAGAGATAAAACAAAAGAAGAACACCATTAGCGCAAGCTCACAACCAGATGTGCTCGCAGCAATCAATAATGCTACAGGGAGGGGCCTCCTCTACCTGTTTCCTAGGACTGCATGCAGCTCAATTATGAGGCTCTCCTCCTGCTGCGAGAACGTGCCTCTCTTCAGGTCAGGCCTCAAGTAGTTTATCCATCTCAGTCTGCAGCTCTTGCCGCACCTCTGCAGACCTGAAACACACGCCAAAGACGATTGATCAGACGACCGCGACGGCGATTGCAATGCATGTAAAGCACTGGACAGTGTCGGCAGGCGTCCCCGGCCTTGGCCTTACGGCGAGCACTGACCTGCTAGTTTGGGAACAGAGCTCCAGCAGCCGTGGCCGTATTTGGTGATGTGATTGATGAGCTTTTCATCTTCCTCAGGCGACCAGAGGCCCTTGCGCAGCTTCTGCTTGTAGCAGCAGGAGTGCCTCCCCATTTCGTGCGCCGCTCGCAGAGCTCAAAGAAGAAGTGGAGAATGTGGTGGAAAAGGATGGTGCAGAGGTTTGATAATTGAAGTAAGCAAGCGTTGCAGAGGGAATTGGAATCAAGAGCACAAGGCCGAGTTTAAGAGGAGGGTGGAGAGAGGAGAAAGGAGAGAGAAGGTGAGGTCACAATCAAGTGGTTGTGATTGAGTACTTGAGGTTTTTCTTCTCTTTATTTTTTTTTTATTTCTTCCGTATTTTTTTCTTTCTCTCTCCATTTTTTTCTTTCTGGAGGTGGGGAAGGGACTTTAATCATCTGATTGCTTATGTCTTAATTATTGCTTTCTGAGGATTAATGTCCAAGAGTAGCCATCATATACATGGTATATGAGCAATGTGTACATGATTTTCTTATATATATATATATATATATATATATATATTTTCATGCAATCCATGCTGTTACTATTTCTCAGAAGCATCTCATATGCAGATATCAACCACAGATTTAGAAAAGTGATCTCAGGTCTGAAAAGTTTTGTGGTGACAAGAAATGCCCATGATTTGGCTAAGTGGCTTCTTACAAAGATGGCAGCAGGGCCATTCTGCTACAAGAAGAAAGAAAAGGGATCTAGTAGCTAAAAAATATATAAATACCATTCTTGAATTCCTACATGATCTTGTTGTCAGAGGTAGCAAAAGTAAACCTTTTAACTTTTTTTGGGGTCAATACCCCAATCCATCATTCATGAGCACTTATGGAAGCCTTCATCATTGGTAGAAAGAACAAAGTACCTTGTGCATATTCTAGGACAAGGGGCATCTTGCTTTATTTTGACAAAGGAAAAATATCACTGTTCCCTTGTGAAAGTTCCTGGATATATTGGCACTCTTCCAATTTAGCGAATATATGACCATCACCATGGCCCCCTTCCCCTGTTCTTAGCCTGTGACAGTGATCTGTATACAGCAAGTTATGTACCACATCACATTGCTAAAGAAAAACTGATAGCTGCATGCAAAATTCCGAACCGTATCAGCGTACCGTATCTCGTATTGTATCGATCCGAAGAATCTGGGTAGCAT
This sequence comes from Pontederia paniculata, assembly GCA_001647135.1. NCBI lineage: Eukaryota > Viridiplantae > Streptophyta > Magnoliopsida > Commelinales > Pontederiaceae > Pontederia > Pontederia paniculata. The sequence continues at coordinate 25,945 of LTAE01002928.1, read as the reverse complement.
CATTTTCATGCTGTTCTTATCATGCCTTCAGAAATCTACATTGTGCACATTTACTACTATGACTGAATCACCCAAGTTACTGCATTTATATCATGCATGAAACATATTCTCTGTAAAGAAGAGGACTCAGAAAAGGACTTCATTTCAGATTTCAGAACAAAACTAATTAGGTTTTAAAACAAACTATTCATATTAATGAGGGGAAAATATCGATGCCATCAATAAAAAAAATCTTTCATGAATTTACCCAAAATCAGAAATAAAATATGTGTGGTTTGAAAACATAAGACATACAATCTGACAGAGTTGTCATTGTGTTGGCGTTTGAAAGTTTTCCTCTGCACATCAATGATTAGAACTGTAGGCTGGTATGATTGAGCTCATGTGCTCCTGTTTCAAGTTCTGATTAAACAAACTAAAAATGTGGAAACTTATTGGCGTAATAAGAATTATATGATCATGACACATGCTATTTTTTTTTCTTCTTTCTTTTCTTGTGATTAGAAGAACTGTTTCATTGGACCAAAGGACACTTATTTTATGGCTTTTCAGCACTTCCTCGCTGTTTCCAGCAAAGTTTAGGGACCCTAATTATTCAACTAATTAAGAAGGAAACATATTAATTTCATTATAAATACTCTCCATTTTAATCATGCACATAGTAGTATAAATAATATGCATCAAAACAAGCCGTTCCGGTTAATAAACTACAATGTGCTAAGAAAATTGTAGTTATTATTGTCATCTCATGTCTCCAAGTTGAGGTGCAATAACATCCATAACCACATCTATATCTTATATAATATATGCACAAATAAAGATTGTGGAAGGGAAAGGAATCCCAGCATTTTAGCTACTATATGTGCAACAACAATTGCATATATATTTTAATCTTTGTTTGATGCTTTGGACATGCATGCCAGTGGGACTTGTCCCAAATCAATCAGAGACCTTAGAAATTAAATAGAGATTGGACTAAATTAATTGTATTTGCATCACTAGGCTTCCATGAACCAAATCACCCAGAATCAGAAATCATATATATAAAATAAACGATAAAAAAGTCTATGGATATTAAAAAACTTCCAAATATATTAAAAATTCAAACTTGCCTACAAGAACATTAATCTATTAGATTTTTAACTAATCAAATCAATTGATGTTTTCTTTTGAACATTTTCGTATTTTTTATAATAAATTTAGAAAAATAAATGGTATAAATCTCGATGGTGATAAAAAAAATCGTCTTAATGGGTGGAGTGTGCCATAACTTTTATTTTTTTCAGTGCTATTGTTCACCTCCATTTCGTCAAAGGCGTCAAAACCCTTCTCTCAACAAAAGTTAACTGTTCTTTGTGCAAAACTAGTTATGATGTGGACCAATATGGATACCGACATTGCATGAAGGAACATTGTAGTATGCACACTTGTACCTATTAATCATGCATGTATAGATTTCAAAATTGCCATTAACGAATTAGATACAGGCAGGTAGCTAGAACATAAATGATAGGAACACCCAAAAAGCACAAAGCAGTATTCTTGTAGAACCCTAATAACCTGCATGTACTCATGATATAACCACTAGTTCTCACCACCTAATTCCTCTGAGTTAAAACCAAATTTAAATTTAAGGTAACCTTTTAATAATATAATATCAAACTTAATTCAACCTTAATCCAGTATTAATTGTTTGTTATTAATTAATCAAGTTTAATTTGTTTTTCAGTGTTAATACAAGTCCATTGGGTCTCCTTGACTAATCACATTTCCTCTTCTCGTCGATATTCAAATTGTTATTAGTCGAACCAATGGTGGCTAGTTAATAAGACGTTGTATAACTAGATAGGTAAGTTATAACCTGAAATTTAATATACAATTGAATATTGTCATAATAAGTCATTACAACCTACAATTCAAGTCCTCAATGGCTCAATGCAGGAAACAAACCTAAAATTTGAAGAGTTCACTAGCCACAAGTTAGTGCAGATTTGTAGAGAGAAAGGGATTTGCATGTAGCCATGCGTGGACGAAAACCAATAAATAAGTGGTGGAATGGAGCTTGTTGTGCTATAAGAAAGAGACCTATGACAGTTATATGGTACAAAAGAGAAGTTGTATAACTAAGTTGCCATGATGAATGCATGCTTCATGAACTCTTTTGTGAAGTATATGTATATATATATATATATATATATATATATATATATATATGCGACAAGTCTATGCACTATATAATTAATTAAGTCCAAATTAGGGTGGCCATGAAAGATGAGTTGCGGGGATCACAGTTCCAAGTCTCTGTCGCATGCAAGTAAAGTTTGTATAGATTGCATCAAGCTTTCAAGAGTCATCAATCAGAGCATAGCGTTAGTTGCCATTTCCAAATCACGGCCTTCTGAAATTATAGCCTTAATTAAATTGAGTGTCCACTAAGCATGTTAATTATCAAGTACTCCGTCGACTAATCCGCATGAAAGTATACTATTAATTATCGTGTCGTTTGTGGTGGAATTAATTTGCATGCATGCAGAAATATGATAAATGCTGCTCCTTTTTCTTTTCTTTTTGCTATTGCACAATTATAGTTAAGTTTGGTTAGGTAGAAAAGCAATCAGAATCTTGCACAGATCTATTCCTTCTTTTGCCTTCTTATATTACTACACTATCAGTAAATAGCATGATCCTTAGGTTTATATGATAGCTAGCTAATTACTTTCGCTGTAAGCAACATGTCAAAAACTTCATCTTTCTAATATTCCATCGTTAGTAACTTGATGGTTGATATATGATATATATTAACCTAACTAATTGGTAGCAGTAAAAAGACTGTTTGAGTTTCAGTATTAGCATCATTGTCATATCATTAAAAACTTAAGAATCGAACTAATAAACGTTATGCGTACTTAATATTTAAGTTTTAACTTCATAGATGGCTAAATCTTAATTAGTGCATGGATCGAGGCCAACGACAAGTAGCTAGCCTAATGCCCTAATATTCTAACTCAATAAAAGATGGAGTAGCCAGTATCAAATCACAGTTGTGAATGCAAGGCATGCAAACTAAATCCAAGAAAGCGAAGGCACATTAATATCAACATGCACGAGGCTAAGAAACGGAGATAACATGAGAGCCACAAACATTTGATCACCAAAGCCATAGAGGTGGCACCCAAGGTCATGCTGAACTATAGCAGAAAAAGAATGTCTTGTTGAATTGGTCTCTGCCTTCTTAAAAAACTAGTACTTACCAACATTATGAGAAGAATTCAGATTCAATTAAACTCCACGTTACAAAATAAAAAGTTCAAAGTTTTTATATTCTCCCTCTCAAACTGGGCTAGTCATTTACACCGGAAAGAAATAAATACATGGCTCTCTCTCTCCTTCGTGTATGTGCATGTTTGGAAATCATTTCTTTCAAAGCAATTGAAGACAAAAACAAAGGCATCATAGTTCATGCAAAAAAAAGAAGCAATTGAGGGTCCCTAGCTAGCTCTAGTGTTGAGTCGAATATTTTTTCCTCGCTTCTCTACCGACGAAAACGAAGAAAAGTTTTCCTACTTTGAGTTTATGGGTAAAATTTCTACTTTAGATTCAATTCAATATATGAGCATATTGCCCATTTCCCTTCTCACTACTCCTATCTACATATAAAGATATCGCACCCGTGAAACTTAGTTGTTAACAATTAACTGGCATTTTCCAAGCACGGATTCTGCATGGTTTTTAATACATATGTGTAGTAGTATGATCATGTGGTGTGTGGTATTTTCTTTCTCTTCTTTACTGACAAGGTGTTGCATGAAGGACGTAGATTAATTAATGTCGTATTATTTTTTTGTGGTCAATCATTGTGAAATAGTTGTATGGATGGAGCAGGTATATAAATGACTTAATTGGAAGGTATATAAATGACTTAATTGGAACTACATAAATTTCCATGAAGTACTTAATTAAGAGGACTATTCATAGATAATGAAATTATCGTTTGCCATGGAAGATGATGGCCACGAAGTTGCTACCAAGTGGATGTGATCATATAGATGAGTCTCCCTAACCCATGTGCATAGGTATATATGCCTTTTTCTTTAGATACAGTAGACAAAAAAAGTGGGAGGAATATAATGTTAAGAAACTATATTAGGACAAGATTTTAAGGTGGAATTAATAAAGATATATATTATTCATAGACTTTTGCGGTAGCAAAGTTATAATTTACTTCTCCATTTCCTTTGTTTTTTTTCTTCAAGTACATACATATAGTAATTAACATATAGCTTGTACTTTATTCAAGTCAAGGATGGCTCGAGGGATACCATGCAAGTTGAGTAGTTACTAAAATTATTTGAGAATTTATCTTAAGTTTAACACTAAACTATATTTAGTTTTGAGTGCAAGTTCATAAAAGAATCAAGGCATCTTCAATCTAACCACCTCTTTAGTTTAAAGTACTACAACTATCTTGAAACAAGATTTCATTGGAATTTTATTCTTTTCCACGAGCTTATTGAAACCTTAATTGAGGCCCTTATCCTTACAAGTGTTCACAAATCAAAGTTGAGCAGGATTAAAAAAATATATGTTCTGTCGTCCTTCACCATTGGCCTGATGACCTGAAGCACATGCATGTATCGCTTGGGTCAACCATTATTGATATGTTGTTAATATAAATCTAATAATTAAATAATAAATTTAGGTCAAGTTGTGTCTGGAATTATTTTACTCTATTCTTAAAATTGTGTTAATGATGCGAAAAGAAAAAAACGAGAAAACAAGATGCGTAATTCTTCATGGTTATTACGATCTATGTAGTTTTTTTATGATTTTTTTTTAATTCTATTGATGTTTCTTTCTTATTCATATCGATCAAAAAAGATTGATCATGTTACAATTTTATGACTTCATCTTTCATTCTTATTTTTAATTCATTATTCTATTTCTTGATTGATCCTCAGGACCTCAGACACTATACTCCCAACAATATATATA
>LTAE01002928.1:0-17215 GCA_001647135.1 Pontederia paniculata | reverse complement strand
GAGAGAGAGAGAGAGAGAGAGAGAGAGAGAGAGAGAGAGAGAGAGAGATGGGGATGACTAAAGAAAGGACTGCTGCCCTATGGCACATTAGCACCTTAGATCATTTAATGACCCCTTGTCCTAATGTTCTAACTGACGGTAGGACCTTCATTTTGTCCTGTAGAGGGTGATTGGAACTTATGAAAAGTTGGAGAAGGAGAGAGAGAAGGTCATGGTCCAGTGTGTCTCTCTCCTGCATTCTTTAATTCTTTAAGGTAGTGTTGGCTTTGAACACATTGAAGCCACAAGAATACACGAGGATAAGTCGGAAGGAGAAAGAGAACATCCCCTTAAATTGTAGGACCCTGAGATGAGGCCTTTTTTGGTTTGGGCATTACCCCATTTCTAACACATGAACCCCATTCCTGTTCATTCTCAATTGTCTTCCATGTCATATACTAGTCCTAATTAAGGCACTGGTGCTATTTCTTTTTCAGGTCACACATATTCATCCATTTTTTTGTATTAAAAATACATATATAATAATATAGAATATGATTTTAGAAAATATGTTTCTTTATTTACTTTGTAAACTTTGTAACAAAGATAGATATATAACTAAAGAACTAATAATATTTTTGCTTTTAGTAGAGTCAGATTTAGGTTACTTTTGTAACAAAAAAGGGGAAAGAACATCTTACTCTATTTTGGAATTCTATAAAAATAGTTGAAAATCTTTTTAAAAAATAATGGCAAATTTTGAGTTTTATTTAAATAGCAAAGTACAGAAAAACAAGCTTCCACATATTGCTTTTCAAGTCTAGGCTTTCAAGAAAAACTGCCAATTCTTTTCTTTTTTTCTCGTATGTCTATATTATAGAGAGGGAAGGAGAGATAGGGAGAGTAAAAATTAACTGCTCACCTAATAAGCTTCTGTTGTGTTGCAAGTTCATTATCAGCTAGTCACCAAAGGATTAATGTGACGTTCTACGTAGCCATGCAGTGGAGATAGAGGCGAAAGCTACCGTTTTGCATGGACGCATGCAACCACAAAGAAAAGATTAATTAATAAGATGTTACTCCTTTGTTTATAATTTTCTAATACCATTTTCTCCCATAAAATATTAGCTATCAAACAAGAAACGACTACTAATAATAGAGCTTAACGAGTATTGAAGTGCTAGATTTTGTGGACTATATACGTGTGTACATGGAATAAACTTCCAATTTGTTAATGAAACTTGACAATAATGTCGATCTCAATTCTTCGAGTAATAACGTGACATAACGAAGAACCCCATTTTGGCTAGAAATGGAGATCTTACCCTTTCGGAAAGCGATGTGCATATACTTTGATATAAATATTATTAGGACTTGTGAATAGTTTGTTTGATCAGTAGAATAATATAAGAGAATAACATGTGCTCTTTTTTTTCCAGTTATATGAAGGAGGCCTATGACTAAAATTAAAAGAAGGATAAATTAAAAAAATACATTTTTATCTAATCTAATTAATTTATTCATTGTAAAGAAGGAAAATTAACTTTTAATAAGAATTTCGTCAACGTTTGAACTCAATGAACTATTACCAATTCTAAAAACTTAAATAAATTATTATATTTATATTTTTAAGTAACATTGAACATAAATTTGTTGGAAAAATGGTAGAAACCACAACTTTTCTTTCTTAATTATTATTATTAACAAAAAGGTAATAAGTTTGCTAGAATCTGCCGACGATCCACGAAATCCAGTCGAAAGCTCATTCTCCTATTCATTAATCACAAAAGAAAGAAGAAATAATTTGAAGAGCTAGCTAGAGAAGAAAATGACTTCAAAAGTAAATTCTGAAAATGACATTAAAATATATTAATCATAACGTGGAATATTTGTCATTTTTTTTACCAAAAAATATTACATGTTCACATCGTGCAACAAATCAAAACCTTTTTTTTCCACCAAACCATCATCTCTTGTTAATTTCCGTTTGCCGCATTGTGTGCAATATATTATTCTTATTTATATACGTGTGGATAAAAGTCCTTAAGACTTTTTCAGAAAGATCATGGCATGATATTTAAATATATATTATATATGAAATTAAACACAAAGAAAAACTCAAATGTTAGTCAATGAATTTATGTGAATCGTCCATTTAAGTTTACTTTTTCTATGCCAATTGGGGCGTAAACATTTAATTCATAATTTAGGCTAAAAAAATCAAATCTTTATAATATCAGTTTAGTGAAGTTTGTTCTTTATATATAAATATATATATATATATATATATATATATATATTTCGTAGAGNACACATAAATAATAATAATAATAATAATAATAATAATAATAATAATAATAATAATAATAATAATAATAATAATAATAATAATAATAATAGAAGCAGAACAAGAGCAGCGCAGCAAAGTGGTGCAAAACATGCGGACATGGAGGAGGAGGGTCCCATGCAAAGGGAGCTTCCAATAGGTTGGGGGGCGGAGCAGGTCCCACGCGCAAGGAACGGCCACGAGAATATTAATACAGTTTCACGCCGACAGGTGGTGGCGGACCTCTCCCACGGTACGGCAAACGGGCGGCGGCTGCGCCGTCGGCATCCGTCCCCCGGCGATCCAATGCGAGTACGTCCTCTCGCTCTCCCTGCCGCCGGCACCACACGTGCAATGGAGGGCAGGGTCTCCTGCAGCTAGCCGACAGCGGCCGCCTCGTTGTCGGAAACAGCTGGCGCGCGCGCTCCCATTGGAACACGTGGGGGGAGTGGCGGAAGCGCCCGCGCGGCCTCGATCGAGTTCACCGTCGTCGATGTCGACGTCGACCCCCCGTCGAGCGCAACGTGGACGCCGGCTGGCCAACTTGGACGGTTCCGCGGGGTGGCGGCGGGGCCCGCGACGTGGAAGGGTTGGACAGCGGTGGCCGTCGCTTTTGGACGTGGACGGATGGAGATGCCTTGGCACGTAGATACGGGGGGCTATGAGAGTCTTTTTACTTTTATTTCTCAGATGGATTTCGTACGGGAAGGAAGAAACCACGCAAGAGTTTTTTTTTTAATTTCGGTAAAAATATTAAATCTACTAAGAAAGAATGGAAAAAAAATTCAAATCGAGGATCGTGGAATTCTATATTAATAAAATAATATATTTTAATAAAGAAATTTGTTATACTTAATTACTTTGTCTAATACAATAGGTCACAATTTAATCAAATTGTGCGTTAAAACATATTATTATAAATTATATATAATAAATAATAACAAAATATTTATAAAAAATATCATTAAATAATTAAGATATTTATTTGGATCATATAAGATTGGATATGTAATGCCTCCAAAAGCACCCTTTGTAGACATATGCTTTGCTATCTAGTTGATAATTTGATCAGTAAAATAAGTTAAAATATTTAAAATTAGAAACTCTTTTGTAATACATGATTTTAATTAAATAATAAATACTAAATGTCTCAAAAGTTAAACTATGACTGTCATAATTCATCAATTATCATAACTTAATAGACATCTAAATTAAGGATCATCATCCATATGCAAGTCATCCATTACGAGCATTAGTCGCCGTACACACCACCAGCTAGTATACCTCTATAGCTCAATTATCTTCAAGATCCAATATAGAGGAGCCAATTCTCTCGTGAGCTATAATGCTTAGTATTAAGACAATTAATAGATATGAAATCATGATAACATTAAGCACGAAAATAAATCAGGACTGTAAGATGTGAACCCACAATCAACAATAATCAATGCAGTATATAATATTGTGTGCTATCCTATAAAGGTCAATATTTTTGTTATAGTGTTTTTCTTTCAATGTTTTAGATCAATGCATTAAATTTCTTTCTATGCAATACTTTCTTTTCATACGACACTCTTGATCAATGCAATGCAATACTCTGAATTCCATACAATACTCTTGATCCATATTATGCTGAGGGTCAATGCAATACTATGCATTGGATCAATATAATACTATGCTCTAGATCAACGTAATGGTCTAATTGTCATTCAATGCTCTGGATCAATGTTATCTTTGACTTATCCTATTAATGATTTTGAGGTGATTTTACAATGACTTTGAAATAGGGTTCATGAGCTCTTAGGAGGTGCATCAATAAAATTGTTAGTGGTAGTGCACAAACTAAGACAAACACCCCCAAAAGGTAGGATACACGAGAATCTTCTTTGTTGCAAGGAAGTAAGAAGGCCAGACGATAGGAACTAAATATGTAAGCCCAACCCAAAAATCACTAGAAGCCTAATGGCATTCATCGTAAAATTTTCAAACTAATGGGTCAAAGTTGTCTTCTTGTAGGGAGAAGTAATAACTAAGATAAAAATTGATTAGCTGTTGGATGAAAAACTCGTGTCCCGTGGGATTTATAAAAATGTCGACCCTTCTTCCTCTTGTTGTCGCTACAATGTTCTTCCATCTCCCCCTCACTTGATATCATCATCGATCATCCATTGACAAGGCGACCTTGACATCGGCATTCCCTACCGTGACTCGATCATCGACAAGTATGATCATGATCTCCTGGACAACGCGAGCACAACGACATAAGCTGATTTTACTTTGGTGATGTGTGCTCAGATCGGACCTGATCTGACACCGGTGCATTGATGGATTCTAGTCACCATATCAGGTGCCTTCACCATTTCATTTGTTAGATAGTGGGTACTCTATGATTTGATTCCTTTCTTGTGTTATGCCTGCAACAGCCTTTGTGGGACTTGACAAACATCACAAGAGCCGAGGGAGGTGACACATCGCTAGGCATATTTTGCATTTCTCGATGAACATCCATGTAGTAGAGCTTTGAGATTGAAATAATGCCGAATTAATTTGTACTCGAGTGTGTTGCACTACCATTTCTGCTCTCAATCGTGACATCGGAGATCACTGCTGCCTTATTTTCACTTGTGCCATCACCGATGAAGACGACGAGTAGGACAAACTCATGCCTTAGGGAAACCGCTTATTGCACCCCATTCATAGTGGTGAGCACATCAATGATGACTGAACTCCATTTTTATTAATTGTTAGTATAGGATTAAAACTATCAAGGTGTTACTTTAATGCCAAAAATTATTCATATTAAAATCTGATTAAGATAAGTATAAGGTTAATTAATATTAAAGTCTAGAGAATGTGAAATTATAAAACAAAGTTATCCTTATTAGATTATTGGAGATTGGTATTAACCCATTTGTTAAGTATAATTCATTCATTTAGTTAGTAGTTAATTAGTGAGGTAATGAACATTAATCAATAATTAATATGATGGATAAAATAACATTTGTATATGTGTTTTGGATCAAAAGCTTTATGAAGCTCTTTTGCAACCCTACTATCCATCCTCATCACCACCACCACAAGCCAAGAGTAGATTAAATTGTGTCTTTTATTTTTCTTCTTTTCTTCTACATCGAGTTTTTATGTTTTTCATACATTATATTTACCCTTCGAATTGGCCAAAACACTAAGAACAATGTTCAGTTTAAACTTACGGAAAATAAAATAGTCATGCATCATATTTGTTTGAGTTTGCATATTTGCTTATGCATAGCATTTTCATATTGAAAATCAATAAAAAAAATTGGAAAATATAAAATCCAAAAATACCGTTGATCATCTAATTATCTAATATCTTAGCACTCTTAATTCTTCTTGGGTGAAGTTGAAGGGTATCTTGTTAAGATAGCAAAATTCAAATACCATAATCTAATCACTTATCACCTTCATATGGAATAATGTTTGTGCTAAGTAGAAGCATGGTGATACTTGGACTATGATTTCATGATTTATGCTTGCTTTTATTTCTTTTATTCGTTCTTGTTTATAATACTTTTTTTATTGAACGCATAAAGTGCTTGTTGGGCCGATAAAAAAATGAAAAAACATCAAAAAAATCTGAAAAAAGAAAATCAAATAAATATTCAAGTAGTTGAGGAGGTGCAATTGTATTAACCACAACCTTGATGAGTTCAGGCAATTAAATCAGTAGGGGATTCCTAAATCCTAATCACTTAAGGCCAATTGGCCTGAGATCCATCATTTCAAAGCCCACTACGTGGACCACCTTGAGCGAATTGGAGAATTACATGGACATTCAATCACATACTGAGTTTCGAAACTTTATTCAAAACTTGGGAATGTCCGAGCAATTATATTTGAACACTTGTTACCTTAAGACCGTCTGATTTGAGAGTCATTTGATGAAAGTTGTCTACACAATTTTTTTTGTGAAAACTTGTTTGAAGATCGGAACTCAATAAGCGCAAAACTTGTTTACTTTTCCAAATAAAATAAATTAAGCTTGGCTTGTACTTTTACTTTTAACATTAGTGTTGATGTCTGATAGACTAGATATTTTCCTGCATGGGGCTAAACTTGAATGAATTTAAAATATGTCTAAGTTTCAAAAATTATTCAAGGTTGAGTTATTTGAAAGTGGAGATATCCTTCGGACGATGTGCGTATACAAGAATAGTGCTAAAAATTAGTTATCTTATAGCGTGGAAGTTATAATTTAAATCTTTATAGTTTGAGCTTTGCCTTGAACTTTGTTTGAGGACAAGCAAGAATTTAAGTTGGGAGATTTTGATGCATGCATAATCCAACGTATAAGTAGGCTTATATCTAGTATTATTTTAATTTATTTTATCATGGCATGCATCTATTTCCTTGGTTATTTTGCTTTTATTTCTTCAAGTATCAAATCTACCCAAATTTCTGAATTATTTAAAAAAAAATGACTTGAAGGATGCGATCAAGTGGATAGAAAAAGTCACACGATGAAAATGAGTCAATTTCACAATCAAAAGATTAATATTTGAATTTCATGGGTCGTTACATGTGTAGCTCTACATATTGTCGAATAAATATAACAAGCCACATCTAGATATCCCGATCTTGGTATAGAGCTATTACGGGTCATGATGACATATAACGGGCCGTGAGAACCACCATTCACAACCATGATGTTGAGGTAACCGTCTAACTAGTGAGATGAACCGATAACTTTAGAGTATAACAGGTGGTGATATCCTATCAGAGACATTACATTTCTATTTCACAAATCATTAAGGAGCATCATGATATTCATAGAAAAGAAAATATTGAAGACTTATTTGTAACGAGTCAATATATCATATAACGGGCCATTAGTATAATATATGGCAATTTCCATCTTTGCATTATCCCGATTCATGGGTCGTGATAACACTTCACGAACTGTGATGTAAAGTTTTCCTATACACCAACAAAAGTCTTGTAGCCATTAAAACTTGTCATGACCCATGACAAAGAGATAAAATTTGATTTCAATGATTTTTTGAAGCGACTTTAATGTAGAAGGACTCCTAATTTATCCATTTACTATGGGGATAAATTGAAAACACAACTAAGAAAATATGGAAGTGTTTTGAAAGGTGTATACTTAGCTTATAGTTCAATTATGAATATTAAGAGGGGTTTCATTGTTATGACATGGAAAGGTTTCCAAAATAATGAAATTATAAGGGAATCCCTAAAATGCTATAAATACACCTTCTTAGATCTAGATCATGTATGCTAGGACCTGTCAACCTGAGTCTTGAAGCCAAGAATGTGGGAGCAACTCGGAGCGTTGTTGAGAAGATTTCTATGCAGTGCACTCATATCGAAGATAATGTATAAGTCTATCAACGTAAAGAAGAATACTCTTTATTGTACCCTATGTTGGGATGATATTTATTGTAACGGTTTAGATATTCTTTTTCTAATTTATAATAGTTTTATTTCTAGGCAAACTTGTGGACCTCATGATGGTTTTTAATGTTAGTTTCTTTCGTTTTCTCATGAACATGATTGTTGGAGGATTTTTAATAAAGTAATTCATTATTAAAACTATGTAGTGTGAAGATTTGTAGTACGTTGGATTATCCCTTTAAGGGTGGTTCAATAGGTTAATTAGATATGTTAAGGACCATTATATTTGTGGTATGTTGGATTATCTTGTTAAGAGTGATTCAATAGTTTAGGAACACATTTTTTGCATCGTAAGTTTGAGCAATTTGAAAGTAGTGTTATTAAGGAGTGCTTTTGTTTTAGTAGACTTTAGGTTAATTGGTCTATCTATTACAGAAAGTCATACATTAGGTTGTTCTTAACACCCATCTAAGAATTCCATCATATGCTTTAATGTTTTAGCTAATCACTGTATAGGTTAGAATCATTTTTTTTTGCAATAATATCTATCATCTAGGCTCTAGTCATCATTAGTTATAATTTACCTTATCTTTTGGTGTTACTTTTATGAAACTAAAAGGTTTATCCAAACTCAATGTTGTCTCTTATTAACTTTTGAGATTAGATAGATAATTTGTACCTCAACAGGAATTTTGTATTTGTTATACGTTATTACTTGAATGATTAGTGCACTTGCTAGCATATATTTGCTTGTAAACAATTTACACAGCATTGTCTTGTAAGTATAATGATGCCATTGGGTATCATACTAACTAGAATGCATATTATGAATATTTCGATAGTATATAGGGGAAGGACTTCTCCATTGACTTAATAACCACAACCCATGACTGACTATGATATCATCATTAAAATGGACTGATTGTCATACCATGTTGCACATATGCTTTATACGAATTGAGAAATCCAATCTTAAGGAGGAAATGTGCAAGGAGTTTTCCTAGCTTTTTTGTAAGACATGGCGTTATGCTCTAATTTGAGGATAAATTTTTTAGGAGGTTATAACGTAATGATACTTTTCAAGAAAAAAGGGGAAGGCAACACAATCCATGTTCGGATGAACACAAGACATGTCATGTTTATATAAGATAAAGTCCCTAGAATATGAGTCATGTTGTTGTTAGGAAGAGAGATCCTAAATTTCGAGATTAAGTTGTTTTTTCCTTGAATTCTATCTGAAACCCATGAATCCTTTATATAAGACTCAAGGATGGAAATTCTTTCCCAGAGGAATATTTTTCTTCCTATAGCCATCTCTCTCTCTCTCTCTCTCACCCACTCACTCACTCTTTCTTTGTGGCGGAGATAATATTCATGTTCTTCCTTCTCGATTTTAATTTTTTCCTTGATTCTATCCTCGATGTATGCCAGGTGGAGTTGAAAGAGATTGACATTAACAGAAGAAAGAAGGAGAACAATCTAGGGCAAGGAATGAGAAGAAGAAAATATTTTTGGATCATGATTTATGTAAGGGGACCAATTCTAGGGTTCTATATTTAATTATCTATGAACAAAATAATTAACAAGGTGGGTTTATGCGTAATATTGCATCTCTTCTCGGATCTACATTCGAGTTACATTTTTTTTACTTTTTCTTAACTTTGATCACCCTTCAATATGGAGTTAATGATTATAACCCTTAATATACAAAATCCTAAACATAGATTGTGTTCAACATGGTACGCATTTCCTAAAATGATGTTGAAGTAGGTAAAAAAATGGATAATTGTTGCCCTCGACGCGGGTCATTTTCCTCCAATCAAAGATGACCCAAAGCAAACCCTAACCCTAAAATAAATTACATATCCTAAACTGATCCATGTTCGTCAAGTTGTCTTGTCACAATATGAAGAAGGAGACATGGGTCGTGTTGTCCTTGACGCGGTCCACATTCCCTTGATAGGGGACAAAATAATAGTATTTAGTATTATTTTCATTGTATGTGCTATTTGACCTTACTATTTGTATTTGAATTAGTTTAATTGTTATTTGAGGTTTTATTTATATGTGTTTAGTTACCTTAATGATAATCTAGAAATGACTTGAATACTCAATTGTTAATATGATCTAAAAATGTTTGATTAATTGAATTTATGCATGAAGAGTATGAATTTGTTCCTTGAGAGCGGAGAGATTTATTCGTACTATCAACGAATACCGAACAAGTAGGTTCCTTTGGGAACTATTATTTTTAGGTGCAAGGAGACTCCATTTCCTAGCTAACCATATTGGCATTGGGACCAAAATCAGTGATCATATATGTATTGGTAAATGCTAATTTATTTATTGTAAAAATTGATAACATAGGACACGATCGATATAGAAAACGTAAAATGGTCTACTTCAATGGTCGAGCTTAAACATACTTAACACATGAGATAGTGGTTATTGTGTTATCAGAATGCAATTGATGTTTTTTCCATTGATTGATTAATGAAATTGAAGAGAAAGATGCATATTATATGAAAAAAGAGGATGCCAAATGAAGCAAACATAATGTATCATTTTTTATTGTTTATAATGGTTATTTCCTTTCATGTCAATGATTTTATATGATTTATTTATGATGATAAGAATGCTATATTATATTATATTATATTATATTATATTATATTATATTATATTTTTCTTTTTTATTTTAAATCCTATATGAACTTCACATACTAGGCTTTTGCTCCCGGGAAGTAAAACTCCAATGCACCATGGATAAATGGCAATGTGTATGCGGCGATGGTGTTCATGATGATCTGATTTTCATGGGGTAAGAGTCTTATTAATGTTAATTTAGTTCTATCTGAGAGAAGACAAACCTTCGTTAGTGAGTGATTCTCTTCATTAAACCATGTAAAATGGTATAATTATTTTGGATTGATGATTAGATATTTTATTTTCGAAATATAATTTATATTTTATTTTAAGTTTTAACTTCCACAATGATATGTCAATTATGTTGATGAATTGGTCAAAAGTAAAGTCAAAGTAAAGTCGTATAACATCTCCGAACAAGTGATGGACGAGGATTGAGGGGTGATTCAAATTGTGTTTTCAAGGTGTTACAAAGAACTCCCAAGGTAGAGTTGAAACATCTTGTCCCTTGATGTATGAATTTCTTGGACTTGACTTTACTTCTCCATCATAGTTAATCCAAAATTGTCTTTGAGCAAGTAAGTCAATTGCTAAAAGATCCTTGAAACTCATACTAAGCTCCTAGGTTAATCCAAAAGATAGTATTAGAGATGTTCACCCTTCTATTTACATTCATAGAATACCTATGGATAAGGAAAATTAAATCCATCATAAAAGGGGCAAAGGAGATTTAATTCAAACATTAACGAAGTCATGAAAAAATAAATTATGATACATCTAGGCCGGATAATGTGCATCATCTTATGGAAGGTAAACAAAGAGGCTAGGAAAGACTATTTCCCTATTCCATTTATTTACTAGATGATAAACAAGTTAGTGACGTATAATTATTTCTATTTCTTGGATGGTTATTCAGGATTCCTCTGAATTTCTATTCACCATGCCAACAAAGAAAATTCCCTTTTACTTGACCCTATGGAACATTTCTCTACAGGAGAATGCCATTTTTCCTTTGCAATGCACCTATGATCTTCCCAAGATTCATCATGGTCAATATTTTCTCATTTAATTAAAGAAATTATGGAGGTACTCATGGATACTTCTCGAACTATGGATCCTCAATTGATGCCTCAATTTTAAGATGATATAAAAGTTTGAATAGGTCAACCTTATAAATTAATGAATGCCAATTATGATGCAAAAAAGTGTGGTACTCGTCCATGAATATCTAAAGGAGGCATCAAAATTAACTGGTGGAATAATTAAGATGTTAATGTAGTGGTTAATATGAAAGGTGAGAGGAGTTTCCAAGGTCATGCAGACTCTTAGAAGATATTTATCCAAGATTAATTGAATTTTGTCAAAACGGCTAACCCAATTGGTACAAAAAGTTGAATTCAATTTTCAACTAGATCGACTTAAGGCCTTCGACATGATCAAGAATCCCTATAGTGTATTGCATCATGCAAGCACTTGATCAGTGATATAACAGTGATATACTAGCTGTGCATACATCACGACACGTGATCTGGTAATCATGGTCATGACCGAACAATTGTGACATGAGTAGTATGCATCATGACCATGACCAAACAAGTCGAACGCGTCATGCCTGCGTCACGGACATGACCGAACGAAAATCTTAGGTCGTCACGACCCGTGATCTGAGAATCATAGTCGTGACTGAAGCGAGAATTCTTCGACAAATATTGTCACGACCCGTGATAGAATTATCATGGTCATGGCCGAAGCAACCATTCTTTGTTAATCTTGTCACGACCCGTGACATAATTGTCACGACCCGTGACATAATTGTCACGATCGTGATCGAAGCTTGGTTCGTTCTGTAGATACTGTCACGACTCGTGACGAAGATGTCACGATCGTGACCAAAGTTAACTTTTCCAATCTTCAACCCTTTTATTTGGTCTTTCCTCTACCATGCAGCCAACAACCCCTGGATACATAGAAAATACAAATTATGTAGATTCTGACTCATTAAGTGAGGCAAGCGAATAAAAATAGAAAAATGCACGATTATGATAATGAAATGCATGTAAATTATGTTGAGTATACACTTAAAAATATGACTGAATAAGCAATTATCACTTTTCTTTCTTCCTTTGTCCGGACGCCTCCACTAGAGATGATGCCACTATGAAAATTCTACCAAAGGAGAGGCACTTTTGAAGATGGGCAATTACATTCTTAACCACCCAAGTACATATTATTGGATCTTCCGTCTTTTCAATCTGCCTTTGGTTTCAACAATTTACATACTACCTTGAAGGCCATGCGAGCTGAACAATGTTAGTTTGTGGATATTCGTAAGAAACACATGCATTAGTAGCGCACTGACATCATGATTTGCCGCATGCACAATTACCACATCAGTCATGGCCACTAGGGAATATCTCTTCTGCCATTGCTTCCACATCAATACTAGATTGGGTTGTATTTTCTCTTTTCTTCTTTCTCTTTATTTTGAGTCATATTTACATTTATCTTCTTCTTGCTTGGATTTTGACACTTGGAAATGTTTGGTTCGATCTTGTGGGAGTTTACATTAGCATGCATCATGTTTGTTTTAGCATTTTGTTTTCTGCACATGTATTGCATGTTTGATTTCTTGTTTGCATATTTGTTTATGTATTGCATCCATTCAATTAAAAATTCAAAAAATGATTTGAAAAAAAAAATCAATTCCAAAAATACCGTTAACATCTTACTTACCCTTGTTTAACATCTAACTATCTTTCATGTCAAATTCAAGGGAATCTTGGAGATCTATGAAATTCAACTATTGTTTTCTTTATTGTCTATTACTTGAGTATTGAATATTGGAGTCTAAATCTTGTTGAATACAACTATTAACTCTTAGACAATAATCTCATTCTTGGATGATATAGATGGTGGAAACAATAAGCTAATTCTCCATCTATAGGTTCAACTTGCTTTTATTTTTCTCTTTAACCTTGATAGTAATAGCATTTTTATGAACTTATAAGTATCTTGTGAGCTCATTGCAGAAAGAGAAAAAAATACATTACACAAAAATAAATGAAAACAAAAAATAAAGTATGAAAACTAAAAGTGGAAAAAAGAGTTGAGGAATGCTTAAGTACTATTTGAAATCATAGTGAGTTCGAGCAAGTAAACTCAAGGGTTACATTAACATATGTTGCTCTAAGACTGTTTGTCCTGTGAGTCATCAGTTGAAAGCCTGCTATATGGACCAACTTGAGCAATATAAAGAAATGCTTAAGTATAAATTCAACTATCTTAGTTTGAATCTTTATTCAGAACCTGAAAATGTTTGGGCAGGTAAACTCGTAGGGGACCCTTAAATAATGATGATCTAAGGGCAACTAATATGAGATCCATCTTCTAAAAGCCCGTTACATGGACTTCCATGTGCAAACCTATTTTATGGCTAGACCTTGCGAAATAAAATGATTAATTAAATAAAATTAAAAATTATAAGCTCATTTGGTACTTGCAT
Source organism: Pontederia paniculata (assembly GCA_001647135.1). Lineage (NCBI taxonomy): Eukaryota > Viridiplantae > Streptophyta > Magnoliopsida > Commelinales > Pontederiaceae > Pontederia > Pontederia paniculata. The sequence continues at coordinate 3,368 of LTAE01002928.1, read as the reverse complement.
TAATGCTTTTACTTGATTGACTATATTTTTAGTTTGTTCGGGGGGTTGAACATGAAATTATTTAAAGATGTTTAAGATTTTGAAATTCCAAGAAACTTGTTTTTTGACAAAGGTGAGATGTTCATGTGATGAACATGTAGTTAAGAGGATGGTAAGAGAAATGTATTGGTCTGTAGGATGATGATTATAATGAAATTCTCTTGAGTGTGCAATGATGCTTTCTTGAGGACAAATAATATGTTAAGCTTGGGAAAGTTTCATGCATGTAGACTTTAACACATTTTTTATAGCATATTTATTTCATTTTTTGTCATTATTTACATAGCATGCATTATTTTATTAGCTTATTTGCATTTATTTATTTTTAACTTAGAAAAGATTTTTTTATTTCTAGAGGCACAAAGATGAAGAAATGAAATCAATGAAAGAAATACACTCAATTTGGAGTTAAAATAAAGTTGGAATATGCAATTTCAAAATGATGAAGTGGACTATCAGGCTCAGTCATGGCCATGACAAACCTTTTTACGATCATGAAAACTGAAAATTAAGATTTTGATCAGATCACAGTCATATTATCAATGCTAAGGCTACATAGTTAAATAGCTAAATATCATAGCATGATAGACCATTTCATGGCCGTGGGGGACTATTTCACGATCGTGAAATCCTTGTCACAAACGTGAAATGAAAATAAAATCTCCAAAAGCTCGGTCACGATTGTTACATCTTTGTCATGGGTCGTGAAAGAAGAAAACATTGCCAAATCCTCGGTCGTGATCATGAAACTACTTTCACATGCCATGACGACATGGAGACCAAATTGGCATAGTCTTGGTCACATCCGTAAAATCTTTATACTGAACGTGAAAACTAAAATTTCAAAAATTGAAGTTAAACCCATTTTCTAAACCAACCTTATCGAACTCCCAATCCAATATGAAGAAAAACTGGTTTTTGATTAAATTTCATTCAAAAGAGAAGTTTGAGATGAAATTAAATCTTGTAAAATATGAATTACTCCTAGCTCTATAAATAGATACATTAGACTCTCTCCCTCCTCTCTATGATATTCTCTATCTCCCTATCTTTCAAGCCCTATTCACTTTGAAGTTAGTTAGGTTTAATTGATTTTTGCTACAACTCAGATCTTTTCTCTATTCACTTTGAAGTTAGTTAGATTAACTTATATCAGTTCTCGTGGGTTTGTCACTCTACACATATACTTTATTATTTGGCCTACTAGTCATTTGCTAGTCTAATTATATCATATTATTTGATAAAGGTTTTAAAGGAGTATTTTATATTATGATGCATACGAACACTCTTTAAAGATTGACGTCCATTGGATAAACAATAATTACATCAATAAAGACATTGGAAGACCATCTTAGTCATCAATCACGTCAAACCAAATGAATTATCACACCCTTATTTATTATCCTTCGGTATAGTGAAAACTAATAGAGAATACTCAGGTCTCAATCTCCTTACGTATTATGATAGTCAATAATTTGTCCTTGTGGATTCAACATTAATTACGACGATTAATTTTAGTGTGATTGTTTTTTTTATATTGTGTGATTGAATTTTATTTCAAAATTTTCCATGCATGACACCCTTTTGTACATATCTGTGATCCACATATTATACATGTGGTACAAATCAAGGTTAACTAGATATGTAGTAGGCGATAGGAGATGAGTGGTATACCACGTAATAAAGAGAGATCCATCATCACGGGATTTCCTCCAGCCGACACCACCAAAACCTGTCGGCATGAGATAACCTCTCATTTGAGCACCCGCCTAACATGACGTCCCTCCATTGGCGCCATGAGATGAATAAGGTGAATGGAAACATTTCAACAATATTAGAAGATCTCTACGCCATGGACATGAGATGATTCCACTACCATAGATGTCATAGTTCAGGGCATCTACAACAAGATTTTAGAGACTTGATCAGGTGTCTACAATGTTGGGCCTTGTGGAATGTCTGTGAGAGATGCCCATCTGCCTCACTAATGCAATCAATGGTGAAAAATCAGTTAGTGAAGAGAAACAAAGCAGAGATCAGCAGACGAATCTTCGCGACAGAAGTGTCAAGGACCTAATGGTCTCACACAATATTGAGGTGTTATTAAAGTGCATGATTGCAAACTCGTAAAGGGCACCATTCTTCCATTAGACCTACTGACCATGATAGTTATGGATCACTAAGAATTGATAGAAGCAATCTGGTTATCTTAGTTATCATAATCCTCCTTCCTTGAATAGCATGACCGAGAGGACTAATAATATCTCACTGGAAGAGAGATGAGTGTTCACAATGGTGGTAGCATCTCATGGAAGAACTAGTCAATATTGGTAGAAGGAGAAAAGGCTTGATCTCTAGGTGAGAGCACTTGCAGCCAAATCACCCGCATTCCTACATTTATGGTGCATAGAGGTGATAAAGAATGTGATTGCTCCATTTGTAGCCTTTCGTGATGTTTCATTTTTTATTTTGACTTTGATGATCCCACCTATATCAACCTTTCTAGAATGCTCATGCATTTCCTCGACCAAAAGTTTTTTGAGGTGGATGCTTCAGATATGAGTTCGAAATCACCATAAGACATTCAAGAAAAAAGCTCATCGTTAAAAGTAGTGATTGGAGGCCCAAGATCTCAAATTTTGTGGAACAAACGTAGAGAAGAATCAGTGATGCAATCACTAGCAAAGAATGCTACAATGATTCCACTTGTCGTGCCGCCACCGAGAGAAAAATCAAATTTGTCCATTTGAGAGGACGTTGATGTGCGGTTTTCAAGAACAAATAATCTTGCAAAGGCATTGAAGGAGCATTACATCACCTAATATGATTGCAAAATTGAAAGCATGACATATTTGTGGGATCACTAGAATTTCTAAAGGCCTTCCCAAATAGTTTTCAAGAAAGTGTTGAAAAGATCTTTCACATACTACACTCCTCTCCTCTGGCCGACTAATGCGGAAAGAGTTTTTTGGACATATTTCAAAATAGAGAAAGTGTGGCTCTTGGAACTTGGTTTATGGGAGATGTTTGGTGAGAAATGGAGGAACTTTCTGTTGAATCTAGGATCCTGAGAATGTTTTGAATGATCACAAATTTGTAAAGTGAACTCAGCCTATACTGATGAACTTGTTGAGCTGATTTCTAAAACAGGATACATACAAGTTCAGAGTAGCGGTCGACCTAAGCTGAAGGAGTGGACGACCAGTGCACGCGTAATTATATCAGAAGAACTACATGTGTGCAATGGGCGTCCTATGTATATGAAGCAATCGACCAGCATTAGAGGGAGGAGATATGCAATGGAGAGCAGAAGCATGAACGATCGACCA
>LTAE01002927.1:22045-40447 GCA_001647135.1 Pontederia paniculata | reverse complement strand
CAATTCCCCCCCCCCCCCCTTCTTGGTGCCATCTCAGATCCTACACACTTCACCTACCCCTCGATCGCTCGTTGCTTCTGCCTTGGTCGACCACTGCTCTAATGAAGTCTTCACTTGAACTGTCATCTGGTGCCTCGGTCATCCACTGTTCACCCTCGGATGTTCGCAGTTCAAAGTTTGAAGCCTTTGTTCCTCAGTCATGCTCCTTCGGTTGTCCGCCAAAACCTTTGGCCGACCGGTCTTGACTTGAGTTCACTTCTTCAACCTGTCTCTGATCATCCGCTGATTGCACTCCAATCTTCTCAAACGTCCACTCTTCGATTGAAGACTTCGGTCAAGCTCCTTTGGTCATCCGCGCTTCCTCTTTGTTCGACCGATCTTGACCTTTTCCAACTTCAACTCATCTCTGGTCGTCCACTGATTGCACAACAATATGAAGAATGAAATTGTTGATTATGTATCCCGATATATAGTATGTCAACAAGTAAAAATTGAACACTACAAGTCTTATGGTATGCTCAAACCCCTAAGCATCCCAAAATGGAAGTGAGAGCATATTACAATGGACTTTGTGACCAGCCTACCCTAAATCAAGAGAGGAAATGATATAATACTAGGGTAATGGTTGACAGAATGATCAAGTTTGTGTATTTTCTCACAATTAAATGGAAGCAGTCAGTGGAAAGTCTGATGGATCTATATGTCAGGGAGATCATTGGATGCATGGAATTTCTATCTTTATCGTGCCAGATAAAGACCTCAAGTTCATTGCCAGCATGTTGACATGTTGACCTCAAGATCAAGACCTCAAGTTCATTCGTTCGCTAGCATGTTGGAACGTGGTAGGCCATCGGAAGTTGTTGGGTCCAGAAGTGGCACAACAATATGCAGACAAAGTCGACATGATCAAGAGAAGGATGAATTCTTTTTTTTAGAAACTTATAATGTAATACCCGGACAGTGAAAAGGCCCAACGCGGGCCATATTTGATCTAAACATTGTCCATGTTGAGGCCACGGTTCAGGTGGAATCCGATTCAATCAAATAATAATATTTTTATTAGTTTGGACTCCGAGTTGATAAATAATAGACTCCTATTCATTTTAAACTCATATGAAACCATAGGAAACCCCTATAAGTAGACCCCTAGGGTAAGAAAGAAACCCCATAGGCCATTATTTTTCTCTCCCTCACGCAGTCGTCGCATAGCCCTCTCCTTCTCTTCTTGCCTCTCTCCTTTGATGCAGAGGTAAGAACCTAAGGCCTTCTCTCATTTTCTAGGATCTTTCTCTCTCTCTCTCTCTCTCTCTCTCTCTCTCTCTCTCTCCCTCTTTAGATTCTTATAACAAAATCTCATTAGGAGGATGCGAAGCAGATCGATAAAAGTGCAGAATTTTGAGAGAATGAGGACGAGTTCTATTAGAACGCGAAGAACGAACAACCCAATGAGAATAGGTATGTACTTAGATGGATCCCTCTAGATATGTCTCTCATGATAAATAATTGCATGCTAGGCTTTTACCATACATATGAGTAGTTTATTATTATAATTATGAATTTTCTTCCCTATTTAGTCTCGTAGATTATTATATTATTCGAACATAATTCTATGATAATTTATGTACCAAAGTTGGAATTTAATTCATCGAAAAATAATAGAATCTCGGTCTGGATGGCCAGACATGGACAGCTCCTCCTCGAAAATGATCCACATCTATAGGGATGAAACCCTAGCGCCATGTCTTTCGCAATACACGGCCCTAAGACATCGAATAAGGCTTGCGTCATCTTGACGCGGAGAATGTGTAACAAATTAATTAAATTAGATAATTAAAGAATAGACATAACACAACACGCATCCATCTCAAACATGGCTGCGCCGCTGAAGGAAACCCTAGAATGACACAGATCGAGAAACACGACCCGGGATTGAGCTGAACATGGTCTGTGTTATCATAATACGTCGATCATGTTACAAATTATTTTAATTTATTAAAATGAAAAATAATTAAGGCACAGTCCGTGTTGAAAATTGGACGTGACCCTTGAACATGTTATGCGTTCATCTCAAGTTTACTATATTATCTTAACGCATAGATAGTACACGGACTATGTGTAACCCAACACGATCCTCGCTGATGATGACTCGATGAAGGAACCCGACCTTATGCATATCACGAAACACAACCCATGTTTTGATTTGACACGTGGGTTTGTATGGTGTTTTTTCTAATATTTCATTTTAATTCCTAAATGATGAATAGTTGAAGATCCTTCATATATGTTAAGGACTAATATGTGAAAAAGATATGAGTCAACTATATTCACCAAAGCAATTACGAGATCGTCATGCATTGCATAGCTTGGGAGCCAAAGTTATATCATCGCATTGTTAGTGACTGATAGAAAAGTTACTACTTAGTTCTTGTTGTCTAGCTTTCTCCCCACATTTCATTAAAGAAGAATCTTGAGCATCCTTTCCCTTTTAGGTTCTTACCGTGATTTGTGCATCATCACTGACCTTTTATTGGAGAACCTCCAAAAAGCTCATGAAACCCTTTCAAGGTCACCTCAAAGTCACTCTCAAAGTCACTAATATGATAAGTCAAAGATAATAAAATAATCCACATAGACTAAAGTATTGCATTGATTGTAGCATTGATACATAGCATTCAAAGCAATCAGAGCATTGCATAGAAAAGAAATCAGAACATTGTTACATAACATTGCACAGAAAGAAATCGGAGTATTGCTTATTTATTGTATGGAAACGAAATATGGATGACATATTGCATTGCATTGCATTGCATTGAGGATTAATGATTTTTGGCTATCTGTTATGATATTTGCTCATGGTTTATGTTGTCATGAAAGTTATATCTATTGTGCCTCGCATATTTGGCTTCAGAACTCACGGGAGAATTGCCTCCTCTATTTGATCATGCTTGTGGATCTGCATAGGTATGTTGGCTAGTGGGCGTATGTGGCTTGTATATGGATTATGATTCTAGATTTAGTTTTCTATTGAGTTGTAATAGCTTAGTATTTGGAGACGCTATAAGTTAATATAAGACTTCCATATTTTTATTTTATGAAAGAGTTTTAAAATTTTTAATTTATTATGTAATTAGTTGATTGGTCAAATAGTCATACTATAGTATAAATATCGTAGCATCTTTCAGAGAACATTATGTCACGTGACGAAATATGCTCCTCGGCAAATTGCATATGCACATTATATTTTATTTAGGACATATCTTATCCATATATTTTTTTTAGAAGAAAAATAACTAATCGTTATCTCAGATGCCAGGACCAAAGTTAGGAGGGGCCAATATATATAGAAGTAAAATATAAAAAATTGGGAGAGGCTAAGGTTTAAACCTTAGACCTCAAAATGTTAATCAAAACCACATATATACTATACCAACTAAATAATTATACTATCTTGTTGTCATTTATTTTATTTATTGATTATAACTACTAATATATGTATATATATATATATACATACTTTATATACCGAAAAGTTGAGGGGTCGGGCCCCCTATATATATGGGTCCGCCCCTGCTCAAGGTTGTGTTTGGCACGTACAAAAATAACGGTTGGAATAGAGGTTAGCGGTTACACCGCTAAGTAAACTATTTGGTGAAGCAATTTTGACAACAGCGTCTGACGGTTAATTAGAGGTTCTTAATAGGCTAACTTGATTAACGTTAAAAGGATAAAGGGTAGAGGGTAAGTTCTATGTTCCAAATTTATCCTTTTTCAACATACACTATATAACTTCTATTATAATTAAGATAAATTCTTATTGTTATATAATAATTATTTATAGTATTTTCATAATGGAAGCTATCATTTATAAAGTGTATTTTCTTTTGCTAAATTTTTATTATTTGAATAATTATTTACATAAAAATTGTCAATGTAAAATAGACTTTACATATATATATATATATATATATATATATATATATATATACATATACATATATATATATATATATATAATCTTCAAGTTAACAAAAATAAAAAAAGTAGTTATTGCATAATAATAAAAATATTCAAACGTATATAATATTAAATTTTCATAATTTATTACATCATATCCATTTACGTCGTGTTTATAGATAAAGATATTCAACCACTATATTTATCAATTTTTTAATTAAATTTTTAAACTCTAATCGTTATCCGCTAATCGCTAAAATCACTATCTGCTTATCAATCGCTCAATTAGTCAAACAGAGCCTAAGTAAAATGGCAATGTACCTCACACCGAACTGAAGACTAGATCGTCATTCAACAGTTGATTCTTTCCAACCTTTTCTTTGTTTATTATTAATTCGCTTATTAGAAGGTCATTAAATCCCCTAATTAGAAATACAAATATTTATAATACTTCATTTAATCGAAAATAAACGCAGTTTTAAAATTTTTATTATCGATCATTCGATATTCATGGTGAATTGTCGATTAAAAGAATTATATGGATAAGGATCGAGATTGCTTCAAATTGAAGGTCGAGGTATTCTATTCATTCTCCCCTCCACTCAAAGTTTCACAATTCTCCACCACCACAAGTATCAGCAACAAGGCATCTCATCCCGTGCACCCCTCCAATCCTTATCCTCCCCCAGTAAAATATATTAAAAAGCAACTTATGTAGAATGATTTCGTAATTCTTTTAGGAAAAAAAATAAGTTTGTAAAGGTTAACCTTTTTATATAAAATTGTTGGATTCAATTTATATTTTTTAAAAGGTTAAACTTATTAAAAACATATTGTCTTTTCATTTTTGTATGTTTCATAGTTCCATTGCATTCTTAGTTAAATTGTAATTCTTTTACCATAAGTTTTGTAGTATAACGTCACGTAGGTATCTTGCGTAGGAGAAGTGAGGAGTGATTTTATATAGTAATTATTAAACGATGATACACAACGTTTTCTTTCATGCATCGATGTACAACTTTTCGAGCAAAAAAGCAAAGGTATCCTTTCATACATGAGAAATAGTATCCTCAACGACAAGAACAAGGGAAAAAATAATAAAAAAATATTTTAATATAATTTCCTCTTTTTCTTGTGCTATTCATTTAAAACAACCAAGTGAATGCTAATAGTATTTAAAAAATATTTTGTTCTAAAAATTTAAATCAATAGAAAGAACAACATTTAAATGGTAATGAGAACAATAAATTTATATCCTAAAAATTTAAATCAATAAAAAGAATAAAATCTTTATAATTATATTTTTAATAATTGACATTATTAACATTTATATGTTAATGATAACGTACGATTTAAAATAATAAGTATAATGCATAAATAACTATAAAAATATTAAATGCTTCTATATGTATTTATATTATAAATTATCATTTTGAGAATAAAGTTGTGATGTATAGGACAATCTACTCAGAAAATCAAAAGCACTCCGTTTGCAACTTTAGTTCTAATTTAATTTCGCTTGACTAAAAAATAATTTATTAATTTTTAGTTATTTTTTATATTTTTATTTTTTGACTAATTTGAATTTTGAAATAACACGAGAAGCGATGAATGACACGCACTTAAACCTAACTTAGTTGAAGAATAAGATCAAGATTATGATCTTAATTCTTTACTTTTAATCAAAGAGTCTATTTTTGTATTTGATTATAACAATCTGCACGGTCACAAGTTAGTAAGCGGGAAGGGGTCAAAGGTCTTTGGCAAAAGCAATCCAACCCTCATGTGCAGCAAATAGAAACTCTTCCAGAGCCTTAGTTTTATTATCGATCTACTAACAATAATTGTAAGATCATGTAAAAGTGAGAGCAAAATATCTCATCTCCTATAAGAAAAATAGAGTTAATCCAAGTGAATTAAGATTATTAGAATAAATAGCGGGTCAATATAGTTGCTATCAAATGGGGCCTTGTTAAATAAGCTAAAATAGAATGCCTTTCTAAACCTTTAAATTTTAATCAAGTGGCAACGGAAAATAGGAAAAAGATTTTTTTTCCGGTAAATGTACAAAATAAAACAAATATATAAAAGAAGCACGTGGAGGCCAATCATCTTCTTCTTAATTATTCGCACCTCACATGATTCTTCAAAACTGATTAATCGAAATTATTATTATTATTATTATTATTATTATTATTATTATTTTTTTTTTTTTTTTTTTTGCCTTGGTGCTGTTTCCAGGGTATGTTCAAAAAGTTCTATGTTCCGTCTGCCAAGATCCAAAAGAGCATTTCCCGAGAAAAGTTTAAGGCTCTCGTCGTTTCTATTTTTTTTTTCTTTCAATCCAGTTAACTTAGTTGGACTTCGATGAATCGAAATATGATTAGGGTTCACAATGGCTCGTGAAGAAACAAAAGGTTACAATAATTAAAACGAGAAGGTAAAGGGAAACAGTAATGTATAGTTAAACGGCATTTTGATGAATTCGGATAGGTTGATTGCTAGGTTTGTAGGTCAGAAAAGAGAAGAAATGAAGGCCATTTGCAAACAAGACGCATGATTGGGTGAAGAGAAGGCCTCTTCTACAGAATGATGCTTGATTTCCATGAAACAGAGAGATCGTTAAAGCATCTTAGTGTTGGATGGTGACTTCAGTGTGGTTAGATCAGGGTACACAAATTTGATGTGACATGTATCAGAAAAGGGAAAGATGGTTGAGTAGAATGCAGACAAATCCCTTAGGTGGATCGCAACTTGTATACAGGGAGCAGGCGGGTCCCTGCCTGACTAGTAAGGGGTTGATTTAACCATAGTTGTTTCTCATGTTGTCGGATGCAAAAGATTTTGAAGTAGCTGGGTGAAGTGTGAAGAGAACTTGATAAGAATGATTATATATTTTGGTGAAAACAGGTTTAGGAGAAGTTTTTGGACATATCAGGAGAACTTGAATGATAACAGTGAAACATGATAAGATTTTTGGCGATAAAAGATTAGGAAATATCAAACTGGAAAGTCTGTCTATGATTATGATAGAAGTTGCAGGATATTATCATGAAACTGGATGAAGTGTCCATGGTGATAAATCAGCTCCCAATATCCAACTTTGGATGGGTATGGCTAAAATTATATACAATACATGTTAGATTGATGGCTTTCAGGTTGGACATTGTATATATCTGTTCACAAGCACTATTAAATTAATCTCATATTCAGAGTAAGATTTGTTGTAGCTTTATTATCTTCCATACATAAACTGAGAAACCCTACCAATATGATAATCTATTAATACCAGAGGATTGATTTGTCAGTAATCTTTTAATGGAAAAATCTATCATGACTTCTGGATATATCTTCAAGTTTCCTTCAGAGTGTTATGTCACATTTGAAGTTTTGTATATAAAAGAATACAGGAATGCTTTGTAGCAACTGCACTTAATAGATTGTGAAGTTTTCTGCCAATTATGTGATTTTATTGCCCTCAAAACAATTGTCATTTTATTTGTGCATTATCCTTAGTGTGTCTCCTGTATTACATTAAACTTAGCAGAATCTCTGTTAATTTTCAATATGCAATAACTGGAGCTAACTTGAACTTGGAAACTTGTATGAAAGTAAAGATGCTGTACTCGAGGTTTTTCAGTTCATATTTATCCTTGATGAAATATTTTATCGTTTGGTTTAAATGGTACTGCTGCTCATGTTTTATTGTAGAAAATCTTTTATCTTATTCTTGCTTTAATCTTCAGAGCTTGGGATGAAGCATAGACGTGATCTAGAGAATTTAACATTGACAACTCAACCTATCAAGACTGTACAATTTTTCATTTTTGCTACATGCCAATGTATTAGACAATCAGTGGTATACATTTTCACAAGAAGCATGGGGTTACTGATTGTGACTGTGCTGCTAGTTGCTCTTGGGTTTCTTCTTGCTAATGCTGATGGTCCTCATGAAAAGGTATTATCACTTTATCATATTACATTTCCTTCTCATTTGTAGTTCATATAAAATCTATTATAAATTGTACTCTTGCTTTTTCATTTAAAGAAAAATTGCACTGCTGTTTAGTCCATTAGCTGGACACGTCTTGTCCTTTTTACTCTGTAAATCTTGAGAAATTTCATTGAATCCATCAAAATGCTTATCAATGAATTCTTAAAGTTGTAAATTAATATCTTTTGATAGAAGTTAATGTCATAGTATCGTAAGTGCTGTATTCTGGTATTTCTTGATAGGAGATAACAATGAGCCACCATGAGCTTGTTTTTGTTTTTTTTTTTTTTTGCTTCATTTGCCAGAATCAGTCCTTTTCATCGCCTTCTCGAAAAAAGAAAAGAAAAACTTTTTCATTGGCTTGCTGCTTACTCTATGCCACCATGTTTGCAGCATCTTCAGGAATTCTTTAGCTATGCAAGATTTATGTTGTGGTGGGTGCCACTTGGTGTAGCATCCTCAATTGGGCTTGGTAAGTATCTGTGTCAGTTACAAGTGCTGGAAAATATCGCGGAAAACTTGTTAAGCTATTGTAACCAAATTGTCACTGTGTTAAATAATGTTTTTATAGAAACCTAACTTCCATTTGTCTCAGGTCAATATGTCTATTTCTTTCTGACAGCTTACTGGAAAAAGAAATGCTACATCAATACTATACATTGCATTTGAACTTTTGGGTTGACTTACTTCAACTTTCAAGACCACACTGAGTTTGATATTTTTTATGCAGCATGATCAACGTGTATTTGATTTCTTTTAATATAATCAGCTATCTAATGTATCCAACACTAGAACTTTAGCTCAGTATTGACTAAACTTATGCACACACTTGAAGTGTTACAGAAAAAGAAATAACAGTTTGCTATAGGAACATATATACTGTTCTTTGCAAGAATATAAATAGCATTCTTACTGGTCATTCTTTCTTGAGGGTAAAAGGCATATTACTGGCCATTCTGTATTAAAGGTTCAGGTTGCTGGTTTGATATAATGCTCATTCAGATGCAATATTAATCACAGCTGGTTCTCTATAACAATTTCACCCTTTGAAAATAATAATTATAATGATTTCACTTGGTTTGATGTTTTGATGTCAAATATCAAGAGGGTTATCAAAGTTTTCATGTAGTTCAGTAAGTTCTTCGAGAAGTAATGGACATAGGCAAATAACACAAGCTTCTGTATGAAGTTGTGTTTTCTACTGTTATGGAAGAACGCATACATGGTTTGACTTTTGAGTTTTATCTACTCAAGCAGGTCAGGTCTCTCAGTTTAATGCTATATTAATAGTTCTTGTATTAAAATGTAGTTGGAGTTCGCTTTTTTAGCTTGTAATTAATCTATTGTTTGCACACTAACTGCTGTTTGTCATGTTCTCCCTCAAAAAATGAAAAAAATGATTGACATATTAAATTCCAATTCAGTCTAACCGGATGCATATTGTTTTCTACTTTCAGAAGTGTGGTCATTTTGTCGGATATTTTGATTTTTTTTAATGGAAATTCACTCTTGGAATGCTATTTTTGTAGAAAGTCTTGGAATGCTAATTTTGTCCTATGGTTCTTGCCTTCAGGATCTGGCTTGCACACTTTTGTTTTGTATCTGGGTCCGCATATTGCTTTCTTCACAATTAAAGCCATGAAGTGTGGTCGAGTTGATCTAAAATATGCTCCATATGATACTATACAGTTAAAAAGTGGTCCTTCGTGGCTTGAAAAGGACTGTTCTGAGTTTGGAGATCCATTGTTTGCGTCACCTCCTGGTTCTTTGGTGAGGATTCCTGTTAGCAGGATACTACCTCAGGTTCAATTAGAAGCCATTCTTTGGGGCTTAGGTACTGCACTAGGGGAGCTTCCTCCTTATTTCATTTCAAGAGCAGGTATGATTTTCTGCAACATTGGTTTATGCACATATGCGACAATATCAATAATACCTTATTTAACACAAGCATTCAGTGTCTATTTCAAACATGATCATTTCTGCATGTCCTCCTTAATGGTCTTGTTATGCATACATGTGTATGAGCAATCAATTGTGGTATAGCATTCTTGTGATGCATACATGTGTATGAACAATCACATGTATATGAGCAATCCAATGGCTCATGTTACACTGCATATATCCAGCTCAACTCAGTGTCAATATTTTTTCGGAACTATCTTCTGTGTCAAAATTTGTCATCATTCGGGTAAAGACGTTTACCAGATTTAATGTTCTTTATGGTACTATCTTTTTCATGTAGACAATGATTTATTTTTCCACTTAATTCATTGTATTCTTGATTTAGATTGTCAGTTATTAACTAAAGCTTGCTTTAGTCAATTTTGTACTATTAACAAAGAAAAGCAGAAAATACCAGTCTTCCGACCAAAAAAATGGAAGCTATTCTCTGTTTCTGCTTGTTGTTATGTTTCTAACTATCCATCTTTCATATTATCTGATGTATCACTTGCAATTTTCTCATTGGTTAAACATAATTGCACACATTGATTGTCTTTTTTGACGTATTAAATCTAGGATCATCTTGATATACTAACAAATAGCAATGATGGAGCATCAGCAACCAAATGTTCGAGAACGCTCAGTAGCATGGATGGATCCCTGGAACTTATGATTGATCTTAGTGCATTGTATTCACTATATTTATATTCAAATGTTTCCTTCTGTTCACTAATATTTAATATTCATGCTTCTGCGGTTTTATAAGTTTATGTTAGTTTGGAGACACAATTGACATCTCTTGCATGCAGCACTTTTGTCTGGACATTTATATTCAAATGTTTCCTTCTTTTCACTAATATTTATATTCATGTTTCTGAGGTTTTATAAGTTTATGTTTTTCGAGAGAGAATTAACATCTCTTGCATGCAGCACTTTTGTCTGGAAATAAGGTTGATGCCATGGGGGATTTAGATACTGCTTCTTTGGGAAATGATGGATTTGTATCTGCCTTTTTGAGGAAAATGAAGCGCTGGATCCTTTCTAATGCTCAACATCTTAATTTCTTCACCATATTAATACTTGCATCAGTAAGTTTTGACATCTGTATTCTACTGCACAACAAAAATGACTAATATCCTTCATATTTTTAGAGCTAAATCTCAGAGCTGTTATTTGTAATTATGATATCAAGATCTTAAGCCTGATGTTTCCTTTATGTTGAGGAATTTTTCATGGATTAAAATTCTAGTGATATCTTAATTAATGTTCCTGCGGTTACCAAAAAACTTAGGTGCCAAACCCACTTTTTGATCTTGCTGGTATTATGTGTGGACAATTCGGCATTCCCTTCTGGAAGTTCTTCCTTGCAACCTCAATTGGGAAGGCAATAATTAAAACCCACATGCAGGTATGTTGCATATTTCATATAGTGGTGTGATTAGTTTCTTGTTGCAGTATCTTCTTGATTTATGTGCTTGAGCAACCTCTTCATAGTTACCAAGTAAACAGTGAGAAGCATGATGTACCTTGTTATATTTGTATAAACTAGAAACGTTAAGATTGCCACAGTTTTTTCCATTACCAACAATAAAGCCACAATTTTTGCATAATTCATACTAGTGAGACCCTAATTAACAGATTTTTTATCATCTAACAACCACTGTTTTGATGCTTCAGACAGTTTTCATAATCTCTTTGTGCAACAACCAACTCCTCGAATGGATGGAGAATGAATTACTTTGGGTGCTTGGTCACATTCCGGTCATCTCTTCCATGTTGCCAACTTTAGTAGCCAAATTGCACATGATTCAGAAGAAGTATTTGTTAGTTCCAAGTCATCATACTTCAACACCAGATTTTTCAGATGGAATGGTAAGTTATTTTCTCTTCTTTTATCCGAACAAACAAGTATGTTTCAGACTTTCAGTTGTGATATTTGCTCGTTTACATGAACCAGCATTTCGATGGTTATGATCATTCAGTTTCTTCTCAGGCTAAGAAGTGGAATTTGTCCTTCACATTAGTGTGGAATACTGTGATTTGGCTAGTTCTAATGAACTTCTTCGCAAAGATAGTGAATGCTACTGCTCAAATTTATCTGAAGAGGCAACAAGAGTTGGAATTGCATAACAGCAAGTCATCGTCGAAAGAAAAACCAGAGCCAAGCACATAATTGTTTCCATCACGAATAGATCGAGAGGCCTTCGTTTGATCTCTCCCATGGAAGACTTTTGTACAGTGGACCGGAACATGATATAGCAGTAGCATCGTGAGGCAGATTTATACACCTGCCTCAGGGGTCTTGGTTTAAAATGCCTGTCTATTTGACAATGTGACATGAGAATGTAAAGATGCATCTCATGCGCTCTTACATTTGATGATTTACTTATCGAAGATTAAGTTGAAATCTTCTTTTCACTACGGAATTTTCTGACAAAGGTTGCAGCTGCCGTTGATTCTAGAAAATGTGAGATGGATTTGTCAAAATATAGACATCCTATTATTATATTAACCGATCTAACTCCTATCTAAAATTGAAACGAATTATTCGATTTAAAAGATGGTTCAATCTTTATCTTATTAATTGAACTGAATTATTCGATGTAAAAGATGGTTCACTTGACGAATAATAAGTTCATTAACAAAATTTATTTAAATTATTATGAATAATTAACTAATTCTAAAAACCGAAAATATTTTATATTATTGTATAAATTTATTATATGTATATTGAATTTATTTTTTTCGTTTAATCATATTTTGTATCCTAATTATTCATTGTTATTTTCAACATTAGCATTTTTTTGTTTCCAAAACATATTTTATATGATATTTAATGTATTTCAAATGTCTTAAATTTAATAATATTGTATATAAATATATTTTATCTTTCGCATTAATCAAATCGAATCAGAAATTTCGTTATAACATATTTTTAGGACTGAATAATGGATCACTTTTGTAGGTGACATAGTTAATTAATCAAATTATTCGATCCCATTGCTCACCCCTAACTATAAACAACTTTTTTATACTTTGTGTAGATCCAAAATTGGAGTTAAACTGTGTCCAACATAAAACTGATCCAGTGAGCCTCGCCTTTCTTTTCAGATCCATGAACTGCTTTACCATTTTTTGCAGGTCTCGAATGGTTCTGATCGAAAGAAGGTAGTTCGGGTTAAATGTTACCCGTACCACTGCGATCCCAACTATTGCTGTTACACCAGAAATAATAACTTATTATTTGGGGATACAGGCCTGTGTTGGTTAAACATTTACGTACAGATACAGCAGGTTCAAACTTTATAAATATATAGACAGTTTTTAGGTTGCAATGAAGCACACAGTTCTCCAATACTTTAATGTGGTAGCTCAGCATATCAATAGCCCACACTATTATTCCTCTCCCACGTAAGATCCTCTGAGAACTGCAATATGGCAGCCCTGGGATCACCATTGGACACGGAAAGGTAGTATTCTGCAGTTCCATCGTCCACGTGCATGCTTCGTTTCATTGAGTCTAGTATCTTCCTCTTGCCTCTTTCAGTAATTGTTGTGTTTATCTGGTAGGCTTTTACATCAGGACCACCCTCCAAGTACAACACAGCAACTTCTCTTTTTGCATGCACATCCAGCTCAATGTGGCAGGTACTGTTGACAAGAACCTCTGGTTTACCAATAGGTATCAAAAGCCTCTCTCTTGAGTATATACCATGGTCACTCATCATGTTGTTCAAGCGTTTGATGTCCATCACCTACATATAAAAGCATGATACATGAACAAACCAACGATGGAACAAGATAGAAAATTAAACAAATCAACAGTCAGACCAATTTTCAAACAACGTCAAAAGTTTTTAAACTAGATGACATTAGTATGCTACCTTTAACAGGAACACTAGAGAGCTAAACAAGTCAACCTCCTAGAGATAACATGCAACTTATAGGAAACACAATAGGATTGTCAAAGGTTCTTGATCATAAAGTCTAATAACAAAAAGAAGAATATGTTAAGAAAAAAATATAACAATCATTTCAAGAAATTCTCCCACGTCTCTTTGTCTGAAGTTGTAGGTAATAAAAAGTAAACCAACAAAAGCTAGTTTAGATAGATGTATGATGAAATGTTCTTAGAACATATCTCGGTGAGCTGCACTAATTTTTTTGGAAGAGTAAGCTGCATATATTTATGTTGAAAGCATATGATGATACGGAAGACAGGTAGGAGCACTACAGGCAGGTGCAGAATGAAGAAGCAGGGTAGAAGAACCATTCCAGAAAGAAGGATTGCAGAACACGCTTATCTGTCTTGTAATAGCGAAAACATATCTCAGGCTGTCTGAATGGAAATACAAGGTTATTGCTATATGCAATCTAGGTTGATAAGTGAGTTGGCCCTAGATACCCACATGGTCATCCGTTCAATTGTTCAATCAATTTCTTTACATACAACCACAATTACCACTTGAAGTTCCCAACTTCATTTTGCATAAAAAAGGGGAAAAGGAAAAAATTCTACCCTTGGGCTAGTTTCCCAGTTTCTTAATGAAGTTTCACTTTGTGGTTCTTGAAGCATTTCAGAACTATTATGTATCTTGGCTTCCATTTCCCATCTTAGTAAAGCAGCATTTTTAAGCACACACAAGGCATTCACCCTAGAAACTTCATTTTGTAAGCATCATTTAAGTTTGTTTTAGACTAATTAAAATATCACATCTTTCGGAAAATAAATAATCTTAATAATGAAGAAAACACAAGAAATAACCATGATGTCCGATTTCCGTTTTTTTCTCTTCTCCTATATATTCCAAGACATGTTCCTCGCAAACACGAGAAACATAGGCAATTCCAAGAATCTACAACAGATTGCAGGCTCAATCCGCGCTGGCGGAAATGCTTTGACACTTGCAATTTGAAACGATCACAAACTTCTCTAGAACTTAGTTATATCTCTTCTGTACTTCTAGACACAAAAGCAACCAATTCTTCACTTTGTCTCACGCACATAAATTTACTCAGTAGAAATCTCTTATGATGCAATCCTTGATCAATTTCGTTCGGCAAACAAACTCCAAATCGAAGAAACCCAAAAGTCTTAGAGCCCCCCAAGAAGCCCTGAGAGGCCACCGATTTTCCCGATCGATCGTTTCAAAAATAAGCAAAAAGAGGGAAAACAAAATAAAGAGCACTGGATGTCGTATGATAAACCTGGACGGAGTACTTGAGGGCCAGGCCAGGGACGGTGTCTCCGCGACGGAGGCGATGGGAGATGGCGAAGCGGCCGAGATCAGGGTGGCGCCAGAAAGCCGGCGAGGAAGGCTCGCCGATGACGCGGCGGACGTGCCACGGCACGCGGAACGTGTGCTCCAGGACTTCGCGGTCGGAGGCCACAGCACGCCAGAGGCGGCAGACGCAGGAGGCGCGGGCGAGATCCGGCGGTCCAAGGCGCTCGAGGATGGATCGGAGGAGGTCCGCCGACGTGAGCGCCGAGAAGTGGGAGTTCATCGGCGAAAGGACGGCGGAGAACGAGGAGTCGTCGGACGGCGGCGTTAGGTTGGCGGAGGCGGAGGCGGAGGCGGAGGCGGAGGCGGAGGTCAGCGGTGGGTGGGGAAGGAGGTGGTGACTGAGGTCATCATCGTCATCTTGTCCGCAGCATCCCATGGCGGATGGCGGATGGCGTTGGATGGATGTGGCCTTTGAGAGTGGTACAAAATGGAACCTTGGATTCGAAGCGACAACAGAAACTGCTACTGCTAGTTATTTATTTATTTATTTATTTATTATTATCATTGACAAAATTGCACCATTTATTGTGGAAATAACAAGATAACATGTTTATCTTTCTATGAACACAACTACATATTTTATATTTGGATCTGAACTAATTTTTCATTTACCTCGTATTATTTTGATCCTCAACTTAAGGAAAACAAGTATTTGCCTTTAATGAGCTATCGAAGTTTGTCATTATATCTTTTGAATTTTTTTTCTTATATTTATTCGATTGTGTTTTATACCAACTATTACATTTTAAATAAAAATGTGGGTCTACATTTTACATTTTAGTTTTGAATTATTTTGTTTTCCTCTTCTAAATAATATCTTATTTCTACTTTCACTCTCATACTGTGTTTAACAAGGCAAATAATAAAGTTTAAAATAGTGTTTAATGATTTGATAAGTTTATTTAACAAAATAAAGTATTTGATCAATTAGTTTTATCATTAACATTTAGCCATTAACAAGAAGTTCATAGTATGCTAATTTAAAAAAAAATTAGCGTATAAAATTTAAAGGTTCAATTTTTTATTTCAAATTTAGCTTTCTAATTATAATATCTTCTTCCTATATTTTTTTAGAAAACTCTCAATTAAATAGTGTGAACATGAAAATAAAATAAAATTTTACTAATTTTATGTATGAATATAACAAAAAGTTTTAATTGGAAATAAATTATTATTACATTGCAATAAAAAAACAAATGCATTACGATATTGAAAATTGAATAATTTATTATTTTATGTTCATTTATATCATTTTATATTCATAAATTAATTTGATCATTAAATCATTAAATACTTATTTATTAATTTTCTAATTTAACATTTAAACATTAACCTTTATATGCAAACTAATATTTATTATTTATATCGCTATCCGCTTATTAAATTACTTTTCAAACGATCTTAAACTAAAAAATTATACATGAATATGTACGTAGAGCATATGATGTATAGCATCAGTTTTTTTTCTGTTTACTTTATTTTATTAATTAAATAGTAAATTTTATTCTGATCATATTCAAGGATCATGATCAAACTTTTTTAACTATTTAATTTGATGCTCACGATTTCTTTGCCCTTATATGTAGATGAGCATATTTAATTTATCAGTTAAATTATAATTTTGATAATAATATATAAGTATTTAATTAATCAAATGTAAAATATAAATGTTATATACGGAATGTTGAGCGGATGTCTACATCATCATTTGCCTCAATTCTCTAAATTAAACTATCAAATTTTCCACTTTACTTTCAACTTTTTACTTTATCTATTTTTTTCCTTTATTAATATTTTGATAGTATTGAAGAAAAAAGTGATGGAAAATATGGTTATATCCTTTTCAGATATTACATTGTATTTTTTGTGTATTATGTAGACCTTCCATTTTATTAATTAATGATAAAAATGTCACCAATTACTAGAGGCGGCCTTTTTAAAATAATGATAAAGTTTAAATTATAATTAGATAGATAAAAAATTAAAATTAAAAAAAATTGGGGGTGAGACAGAAAGTTTTTAAAAAGTTCTATCAAATATTAAGGGGTCATTCGATAGAAGAATAAGTATAGAAATAACATATACAAAAAATAGATATTATTGTGTATATTTTTATTTTATTTAGTTTTGTAAATAAAAAAATATTTTCTTATTTTTGAATTTATTTTAAAATATAGTATGCTAACAAAAACTCCGTCTATGTTTATAGTCGGTCCCAAACCCGGATAAAGGAGGAGGGTTGTGTTAGACCTCGACAGCCAACGTAAAACCTCGTCGAATCTCATGAACCTGGATAAACGAATATATTGCGCGAATGCTAGGTCGTTACCCGTAAGTAACGCGTTGTATGGCTCGAGTACATTCTCGCCTGAATGCAGTGTTAAATGAGCAAAGGCTACCGCACTCTAATGGACGGAGGCGGCTGAAGAAGCTAGTCCATGAGAGTAAGATCAGATTAGGCCTTGGAACATTGAGACGCTAAATGGAAAACGTTTTGAGGTGGCACAAGTAATGAGTAACCGTAATATTAATATATTGTGCTTACAAGAAATTAGGTGGGCAGGAGAGGGAAGTAAAGTGATCAATGTCAACGGTTCCAAACTTTGGTGTACGGGTAAGGTAAAGGGAAGAAATAGTGTTGGTATTAATATTGCGGATGAAGAATGGAGGAAAAATGATGTGGAAGTTAAAAGGATTGAGGATCGAATCATATCCGTGAAAGTAATTATTGGAAATGATACAATGAACATTATTAGTGCATATGCACCTCAAATAGGGAAAGAATCACATCTCAAGGAGAAGTTTTGGGCAGATATGGAGGGGTTGATTGAAAGTATACCGATAAATGAGAAAGTGTTTATTGGGGGAGACCTTAATGGACATGTGGGTAAAGAGGCGGGACCACATGCAAGGGTTTATGGTGGTTTTGATTTTGGGGAGTTGAATGAAGAAGGACAAACTATTATTAATTTTTCTTTAGCATATAACCTTAAGATTGTCAACACTTATTTTAGAAAGAGAGAGGAACATCTAATCACCTACAAAAGTGGAAATCATAGGTCTCAGATTGATTTTTTTTACAAGGAATCCTGATAATAGATGGTGTACAAATTGCAGAGTGATTCTGGGGCATGGGGGGTGATCACACAACATAGATTGTTAGTTCTTGATATGCGAATTAAATATATAAAATCAAAACGTCGAACAATTTCAAATCGAAGGATCAAG
>LTAE01002927.1:6189-21165 GCA_001647135.1 Pontederia paniculata | reverse complement strand
GGAGATTGATGATGATGTTAACCATAGAATTCAAGCTGGTTGGTGTACGTGGAGGAAGGCTACTGGAGTCATTTGTGATAGGAAAGTACCACATAAGGTTAAAGGAAAATTCTACCGCGCTGCTATAAGACCAGCAGTGTTATATGGTAGTGAATGTTGGGCTATGAAGGGACAACATGAACATAAAGTGGAGGTAGCTGAAATGAGGATGTTGAGATGGATGTGTGGTCATACTAGAAAGAATAAGATTAGGAATGATCATATACGTGAACGAGTCGGAGTGACCCCTATTAGCGAGAAGATGGTAGAGAATCATTTGAGGTGGTTTAATCATGTCTAGAGAAGGTCATTAGATGCGCCAGTAAGGAGGGTAGAGCAAACAATTTGGAGTTCGATTAAAAGAGGGAGAGGGAGACCAAAGTGAACACTTGGCGAACTAATAGAACGAGATCTATTAGCGAATAATATACCTAAAAATTTGATTACTGATAGAGCGCAATGAAGTCGTATGATCCATGTAGCCGACCCCACCTAGTGAGATAAGGCTTTGTTGTTATTGTTGTTGTTCTTGTATGCTAACAAAATAAGTTCAATGTATTAAGAATATACCTTTACTAATAAATGAGCATTTATTTATCATGTGTGCTTATAATTTAATTATTTACTAATTATGGTAACATAGTATTTAATCATTATTTGATTAATTAATTACTTTATAATGTTATATAATATAATATTATTTACATCATCAGATAGTATAAATTTATTAGATGTTCTAATTATAAACAATTGGTCATTATACTAAATAATATAAAAAAGATATAATAGCGTTGTATAAAAGCCAAAAAAAATGAAATATGATCGAGAGAAAAGTGGAATATATGAATGAAAATAGGTGATTTCATGATTTTCAAGATGATTTTTAAAAAATAGATATAATCTTATTTCAGCCCTAAATATAACAATAATTGAATCACGTGATTAATTGGATCTTTAGACCCTTAACTAAGGCTACACACAACGAGTGAAATTGTTATTTCTTTTTAAAGTTAGTTAACAATATTTGGCAAGTTCTTATAATAATTAACTTTTTTCCCTGTGAAATATTTAACTACAAAACATGAAAAATCTAAAAACAACGAATCATTCTCAAGTGGGTGATGTCATAAGATTCCTTGAACAATTACTAGTGTTTATCATTGATTGATCCTAAGAATTACAAATCAAGCCCGAGTTTTTTATCAGAATTTTTGCTCAAATTTAAAGCATAATTTGGGCATTTGGCCTTTGAAAGCAAAGGAATTCAAATTAACACTAACTCATCAATGACCTACTGAGAAATTAAACCTTATCAATAGAATTTGCAGCATAGATTGGCTTTTTCTCTCATTACACTAAACTGGTGGTTCCATATCTTCAAGCACTAGCAATAACTTATCTCTTCAACTTCAACTCTGAATTAAATGGGAAAACTTTGCCACGATGGTTGAAGATCATGAAATCCAGATTGGCAGGTAAGGATGCAATTCTGCAGTATATATCAAACAAGGTAGAATATCAGCATCAGCATGTCAAAACCAGCGTTTCACAGTCAATGCCATCTTTTTAAATTTTGAAATATGTTAGGGCCTAAGAAACTTCATTTGGGTGCAGTTACATCATTATTTCTGATTTCTCATTTAACTTCACCAATCTTACTCAGTCTTATAGAATAAGTACAATTCATGGAACTGGCATGAAAAATAATGTTTTCGGGTAGCTTCAAACAACAATGCGGTAACATTTGACTACATCTCAGTTTGCTTGGCACAAGGGAAAACAATGACTAAAGAATTGATATCGATGTTATGCGTGATTCCAGAAAAAATAACTTACAAGGACAAGATGCAGGGAATAAATAGGTACATGATATTAAGAATAATATGGATCTGACACTGCCAACAAATGCATTATGGACCAATAGTGATGCAATAATAAATTTGTAAAGTTGATTGGTTTTTCATGTAGTGCTACTAATTCTATTTTCTTGTTTTCATTTTACAATTTTGTTTGAGAAATCAAAGGATTGTTACATTTTAAAATTTATATCCTCTGTGAAACTGCACCAAAAAATCTCCTTCACAATTCATGCTCATATAGGCATTCGTATGCCTCTAATAGTACCTATTAAGGTAATAGAAATGGAGTGAATGTGATCTGAACATCAAAAAGGGCAGGATGATTTTTCAAGAAAAAAGGGAAACTAAAACTTTGAATATCTAATAATCACAGGAGATGATTAAAAGAAAAAAAAAGGAACATTTCTGGGAAACAATGATGAAAGATAAAATGCGAAGATGATACAGAAATTAAATCAAGGATTCTAGAAAGGAGAAAGTTCGATAAGGATTAGCTCTACAAAGAAATCTTCCTAAACAAAGGTAACCAAGAAATGCAAGGAGGCCAAACAAGGATATGGGCTTGAGCAACACAGACATCACCAAATGAATGAAAAAAAGCACCAAGAACAAAGACTTCTACACCGCAGTGCATACCATACGAACTCAGTTATCCAGCCATCCTTTTTCCTTAAAACATGTTTATGATTTTAAAATACGCTTATAGGTTGTACTGAATGTTTACTTATATATTCCCAATCTTTCTCGTGAATTACCAATATAGATTTGTCGAATGCTCATTTGGAACCTCTTAGAAATTTAGGGCCCTCATGAGAGGTTTACCCATGATGCTCAAGTTTGTATGCGGAGAATACCAAAGGTAACATCCAAGTCAACAAGTTATTGTTTACTTCAGGCTCTTTCGCCTGCACTGTTCAAACAATGTATATGAATTTTAACATATGCTCACTTATATACTCAACACCAATTCTATATTTCTTTTTTTGAGAAAAAGAAAGGTGATTAACCACCACCCATAGAATAATTCATTGATATTGAGGATTACAGATTACGATTGTAAAGATAAGTGCAGCAAAATACGTGGTAAAAGGTGGAGAAACAAACATAGCCATCCAAATTACTTCTATATTTTATTCATATAATATTTACCTAAGGTATTTATTGAACTCTCTATCCTTTCAACTTAAGCAAAACTTGGTATTAGTTATAATACCAAATGGAATTAGTTAGATTTGAAACAACAGTTACTAAGCCTCGAGAACACCTGAATCAGAACAATGATATGGCTTCTAAAGCCAGAGCAACAAGAAAAACAAATATGCCAAAAATAAATAGTGAACTCCTCAAGTTTTTAGAAGACAACTAAGAATATGCTATTGCTGTTCAGGAAATTTTTTATCACAAAATCATCAACCACAAAAGAGAATGAGAGGAGCATTTGGAATTCTATTAGCTTGCACGACATCTAGCTTCAAATGCAGTTTTGCCTTAGAATGAATTTGATTTGTATAACTTGAAGATGAATTAAATATATGAAATTAGCTTCAGATTTTTATACTTATGAATTGTTAGATAACTTTTGGTGCAGGCAATCCGAGTAATGAAAAAGGTGAAAAGAGAAAATCATAACTCTCGTGGAAAATGTAGCAAAGGACAAGAAAATTACAAGAAACAAATTGACTTAGACGAAGTTTGTGTTTTGTCTCTGAATCAAAGAAAACTCAGCTTAATTATGGAAGAGGAAAACAAGGAAATCTGGAAAAGTTGCATGAGACTACCACCGTATGTGAGATATTAAAATGAAAATTAAAACATAAAATAATGGAGTCTTGTGTTAGGTGGATTCATAAAAGAGACGACTTTTTTTCTTAGAGGGAAAAGGATGGTCACCAAGAGGTACCCGTCCATTTTATTAAGTCAATAGTCATCTACATATTCTTGTTACATGAGAATTAAAATATTGTCATCTCATCCATTAGCTCACTAGGCAACTGTTTCAAGATATGGGTCATCAAAGCTCAACGTAGAATGTCCCTACATCAACCAATGACAATACTATTTATTCACTCTCTGGAAAAAAAAAATTTCGAGGACTTCAGTCACTAGAGTTCGAACTAGATATAAGTTAATGAATTTTTTTAATGGTTTCTACACTTTAAATTTACCACTCCCAGTTTTTACTTTTCAGGTTAAAACTACATCACTACTTAAAGCTGGACTAACTGCATTATAATAGACATACTTTTCTGTCCATACACTAGTCAACTAGTGCACCATTTACAGAATCAAAAGTTTGCCAACATATTCCAAACTTAACTTCAGTCTCCAGAGTTCGAATTAGATATAAGTTAATGGATTCTTTTAATGGTTTCTACACTTTATATTCACAACATCCCAGTTCTTACTTCAGGTCAAAACCACATCACTACTTAAAACTGCACTAACTCGCATTATAAAAGATATACTTTTCTGTCCATAAACAAATCAACTAGTGCACCATTTACAGAATCCAAAGTTCGCCAACAAAACATATTCCAAACTTAACTTCAGCCTCTAGAGTTTGAACTAGATATAAGTTAATGGATTCTTTTAATGGTTTCTACATTTAAATTTACCACATCCTAGTTCTTACTTTTCAGGTCAAAACCACATGACTACTTAAAGCTGCACTAACTCGCATTAAAAAAGATACACTTTTCTGTTCATACACTATTCAACTAGTGCACCATTTACAGAATCTAAACTTCGCCAACAAAACATATTCCAAACTTAACTTCAATATCTAGAGTTCGAACAAGATATAAGTTAATGGATTCTTTTAATGGTTTCTACACTTTAAATTTACCACATCCTAGTTCTTACATTTCAGGTCAAAACCACATGACTACTTAAAGCTGCACTAACTCTCATTAAAAAAGATACACTTTTCTGTCCATACACTAATCAACTAGTGCACCATTTACAGAATCCAAACTTCGCCAACAAAACATATTCCAAACTTAACTTCAATATCAAGAGTTCGAACAAGATATAAGTTAATGGATTCTTTTAATGGTTTCTACACTTTAAATTTGCCACATCCCAGTTCTTACTTTTCAGGTCAAAACCACATCACTACTTAAAGCTGCAGTAACTCGCATTATAAGCTTCTGATTCAATTCCTTCAACAAAGAGCTAAAAGATATAGTATTCTGTCCATACACTAATCAACTCGTGCACCATTTAGAGAATCCAATGTTCGCCAAGAAAACATATTCCAAACTTAATGAAGCAAGAACAGGACCAGTAGCGGCTCCATAGAGGAGAGATAAAGTACCTGTTCTCTTCGGAATCCGGATGTATGGAGCGGAACCTCTCAGGCACGGCAAGGCCAGCCCATAAGCAGAGGATCAATCCCACAAGCAACTCGAGCACAACCTGCAAAAAATAAAATCCACAAATCCATAATAGCTAAATCTATTCGAGTCAAGAGTCAAACGTTCGAAACCAAACAAATCGAGCTCAAAGAAAAGTGTTGATTACATCCATGGGCGGAGCAGAGAACTCTTCGTCGACGATCTTGAGCACGCCTCTGTCTGAATTGTTGGATACGACATCAAGAATCGAAGGGAAAGAAAAAACAAAAGGAACATATAGAGAGATAAAAAAATAATATAATGATTTTGGAAACGCGATCAGATCTAAGACGAACAAATGGGGATCGAGTGGGGGTTTACATTGGACGGTGGCGTAGGCGGCGTGTGCGAGGACGAGGCCGCCGAAGACGCCGACGGCGCATCCAAGCCCTGTCATCTTTTTCTTCTTCCTCCTTCGTCTTCGAAGGATCTGGGAATTTGAGGTTTTTGGGAGACGAGGATGTCAAGTAGTTGACCCGATAAGAAGATCCGGTAAAAAAAAAAAAAGTAAAGAACTAAAGATGAATGAAGCGAAAGATTTTAATTATTTTTAGGCCCCAATCAGATTTCCATCTCATGCTATTAATAAAATAATTTTATTTATTTATTATTACTATTATTATAATAATAACTAATTTATATTAAATTTATTAGAGTTCTCTTATTTTCTCATATATATATATATATTATTTTGATTTGTAATATAACAGTTGCGTACAAGATATTTGTTAAAAGTAATATACATATTTATTTATTTATTTATTTATTAATAAGTAGTTCATATTATGATCTTGAGAGCATTGCGATGAAAAATGCGCTAGACCCTGACACGCGCTGCTACTTCTAGGGGCACGACATGTCCAACGCAATTTCATATTTTTTAAAAAAAAAAGTTATATAATCGTATAACTTACTTATATAATATTACTATTAGTCATTTACTCTATTACTGAACAGAATATTAGTATAGTACTGTAGTACTTTATTGAGTTATATTGTTAACAATATAATTATATAAATAGTTATAAACTACATGCTTATATTACTTACATGTGCTATATAATGCGTGTTACATAATATATTTAACTATTAAAAATTAACTATAAGTTAAAGTTAAAAATGGACATAAAAAAAAATAGGCTGCCCAATCCAGTATGATCGGGTTCGGACCAAATTAGCCCGTTAGGATGCTTTAGCACGGACAACACATGGTGATAGCTTTGAGCATAGTATGAGCATGAGTTGATGAGTCATCATTATACTAAAGTCATAGATGTTATTCCAAAAGTAGTCATATTATATATATTTTTGCTTTTCTAGGTATAGAAAAGATTGTTAAGATTTTTTTATAAGATCTCTCTAACATTTTTGGATATTGATTGTCTTATCATTGTTTCGAATCCAACAGTATTATATTAGATCGAATATTACTTGTATGATCCCAAACTTTTAATACCAACAATGTTAATTTATTTAATGTATTCAAAATTGTGATGATCCAAAAGTAACTTTTATCATGTCTAAAGACGCTACTTAAATTTTATATTTTAACTATATTATTGACCATGATCGATAAAATATAATGACACATCAACAAAAGAATGAAGTTAATACAAAATAGAAGATAATTATATTAGATGTGAAAGTTTAAATGACATAATCAATAATAATTTATAATTCACTAGATGATAATATTTTATTTTATTACAATAAATATGCAAAACTTAAGATATCTATGGACATTCCTAAGTCATGTGCAAATCAATAGCTTGAGCATTGTCGCTGCACACAATCAAGACTCTATCACTGACATGCATATGTAGGAACTAAATGCAGGAGAAACAAGTTTCCTATGAATTATGAAGCACAAATTTATGATAAACATAATAACAATGAAAATAAATTTCATGTTAATGCAACAATATAACTGAAATGACGATCATGATAATATTCTAGAATAACAATTTCCTAACTCAATAGTACAACAAGACTCGTAATAACAAACAAATATCAATGTTTAGCATCAAGACATTTATTTAGTGGTAGGCTAGACGTAGCTCAATAAGACTCGATATGATTTGATAAATAATTATGATTCAATAGCTCGAATGTGATTTTATAGTTCGATGTCATTCGATAGCTCAATGTGTTTCGATGACTCGATCTTAAGGGCTCAATGAGATTGAATGGTTCAATGTGATTCATTAACTCCATATGATACAAGATCATAGCTACAAAAACATTACTTTTTGTCTTTTTAACTTATTTATCATGTTCAATGTGATTCAATGGCTCAACATGATTAATTAACTAAAGATGATTTGATATCGTTTCTTTGAAAATATTGTTTAAATCAATGGAAGTTAATTTTCAACTCCTTCAATTTCTTATATGATTATGAAAAGCTCTTTCACATTTTTTAATGTCAACGGAATAAGCCGCGACAAAATGCCCTCTTTAGGAAGGACATGACGCTCACTTAGGTGAAGTCCAATGAAGCATTAGGTATATAATGGCATTCCTCTATTTTCAACTTTTATCTTATGACTTGTTCACTATTAGGTTTTCGATGAATTATGGGTCACAAAGGATTGGTAACACAGTAAAGAATTTATAGGAATATTGAGTGACTTTGAATTGGTATAAGAAAAATCATTAGTGTGCCTTGAAAAGTTATTCAACGTGACTATCATTTAGGCATGTCAATACAATCAGCTCGTATTGGAGAATATGAACGTATTGAATGATTACACCTATAGTGGAGTATTTTGTTTGACAAGATTTTGGTTCGGCCATAATTATGACTACAATTGTATTGGGTGATGCCAATAAGATTTAGGTGCAACCTTATTTATCAATACATATTGGATGGAATTGTTTACATTATGATTTGATTGTCAAAATTTTGGGCAGCCCGTATTGGAGAACACGACTGTATCAGATGAGGAAATCTACAATGAAGTAACATGAAATTTTGGTCTTGTCAAATTAAAGAATATGGAATACCAGTCAATCCAACAAAAAATTGGTCGGTCTGTATTCTTGAGTACGCATGTATCAAGTACAAGATATGACTCTATCTTGACAATTTTGTGTAAAAATACTATGACTAAGGTGTCACAAATGACAAGAAAAATATGAGGAGATATAAACAAAATGCACGGCTACAATATGGTACAAAAACCCGTGTTGATGCATAGTCAAACAAGACGAACATGGATCTACAGGAAATATAATAATATAAAGATATTAGAGACAAATATTCACATAACACTAAATATCATATCAATGCAATATCATAATAAGTTTTTCTTATAGACCGAGTATTGAATCAAGGTTTCCTATGTTTGCTCGAACAAAAAATTCAATCCATAATTTTGGATTCGTTTAACACACCTATTTGATTATTAATAATTCGGTTCACCTCAGTAACGCTCAACCACATTGGGTCGATCACATCCAATTTAGTCTACCACCAAAACTCGTGCATGAGCGTATTCAATCAACTCATTGTATCTTCTCCGGTGATATCTTAAAGATCCAGTGATTCACCAACTTATACAAGACGACGATTCACCCAAAATCCTAAAAGAGGTTCATTCTCAATCATGTATTTCGTATTGATATTATATGACACATCAATGGAGTCCGACAAACTCACTATAGTGAAGTGGAAGGCCACATAGGCAGCGGCGGAGCCAAGAACCATTATCAATGGGTGCACATTATAGTATGGACAAACGGGTGAAGCACAACTTGTAGTATGAATAAACGGGTGAAGCAAAGTTGTGAGAAATATATTCTACAAATGATTTTCTTTCTCTTCTTTGATATCTTTTGCTCGTTAGGAATTTTTTACTGTGATTGATAATCATTCGATGTTGCAGTAAAGAAATAAAAATATATCATGAAGGTTTTTGCATACACTATTACAACTAAAAAATTATAAAAATAATTATCGTTAGTGATTTCCGATGTTGAGCAACACTATTTCTCATGACATACACTATTTCTAATGATATGAGAAAAAAAAACAAGAAATGCCATTTAATATATATGATTAGTGTTAAAATAAATAACATTTTATTTAAATTGATTGTATTATATACTCATATTAAAACAAAAAAATTGAAATTGTCTTAAAAGTAAAATATATATAACAAAATTTGATATGAGCCAATGAAAATATTAAAATTTAAGAAAATGATAATAATTTATTTGAAAATTTAATTATATCAATAATTCATCCTTTATAACTAGATAACTTAAGTAATATTATTAAATATAATATATGAGTAGTGATATATGTTAAGGTTAATAATAATTTATTCAGAAAATAATTTTATTATCTACTTATACTAAAATTAGAAGATGAAGAAATTGTAATAAAACAAAAGATATATAAAAGTAATTGGGTTGAATAATTAAAATTGTAAAAAAAATACTTATTGAATTTTAATACATCAATTTGTATAAAAAATATTATATCAATATTTTTGAATAATGATAGTGATAAAATAAAAAATATTGATACTAATAATGTGATTGATAAAGTGGAACTTGAGTTGATAGCATTGTTATTAACACAAAATATTACATTGCCAACAATCGAACTTGCAACTTCTAAGCCCTTAGGTGCACTGACCAGTGAACCAATGCATGATACCACTACATAATACTTATAAAAAAAATCTAGTGTGGTGCACGTGCACCAATGGAACCCCCTACCTCAGTCCTTGCACATAGGTAAAAAAAATTGAGCAATGGTGAATAAGAAAAATGGTGGTCGCCCCGCTTTTTAGGCCAAAATTTTGAACTTCACTGCAACAGATATAACTTTTAGTCGTAAACTAATAACCACATTTGCATGTTAATGATAATAACTATATTTTGTAGTCATATTTATAATTTTTGTGAGCATTGATGACTTTATAACCACAAAAAAACTATTATCGTGATAATAACTCTATGGCTATCACCATGAAGATTTTCTTTTTCGTAACAATAAATGCATATAATTTCAATGAATACAAATTTGATGGTTAATAATATTATATTTGATCAATACTACTTTGTGGACATTTTTTCTATATATTCACAATTGCATTTTTGTGATAAGCGTTGAAGCCAATTTATATATTGGCTAAGAAATTAACATGTAGGAAATTATATTTAAAGTTTCATAATAAATAGTATGTGATTAGTTCTGTATTAATATTCTCGAATATAGTTCCATACCTATTGTTAAAAAAAATCAAATGATTCTCGTGGCAGATAATATTTAAATTGGCCATTTTTACTAATCAGTTACCTAAATTAATTAACTAATATTTTTTTTGTAATTGATTAATAATTGTTAATGAAAAATATAATATATTATTTAATAAGAATATCCTTTAATGTTGTTTTAATGATACATTCTTTAGAAAGTAAATTAAAAAATTGTAACGTCTTTAACGAGTTAAATAAGAATTTTTTTCAATCGAAAAATTTAGCGTTATGCATCACATTAATTACCACACGTGTATTTGAGGTAAAATAAAACACTTCATATTTTAAATACATTAAACTTTATATAGTATTTTTTGGTTGTAATTATGTACATAAAATGCTTATTATAACCAATGCTTTCGTCAAAAACTTCAATTTAATTTTTATATACCATATTTCCCAGAAAAAAATCCATGTTATTGAAATATTAACTAAAATACTATTCATCCACTTGTCCACTATATTTCTGTTTGAGCTAATGCACATGGAAGTATCTCTCTGCTCTTATCTCCATTCAAAGTAAATGGTCCATCAATTCGTGTATTCCCACTTGAGTTCCTTTGTGTATCTGGCAACTATTATTATATAACAATAATGATATAATAATATTAGTATAATAAAAAATGGTTTAATGGACACGTAAATCACTCTTTGACTTATATGCCAATGTATAAGTCAAAAAGTGATTAAAGCCTAACAAATCTTAACTATTATTAACTCATTGAGCCGCCTGATTTACTTTTTTCCTCTGAAACCCTCTTTTTTTTTTCTACCACCGCATAGACTTTTTCCCCTTTCAAATTTGTGTTTCCTCTGCAAAAGCTCTCTGTTCAATTCTTTTAATGCTTCAGTCGATCGCCTCCTTCCGCCTCTCGTGATATCCTCTTGGACTTGTCAAGTCGCTGCCTCCACATCGAGCCCATACTATACACCCTCTGGTAGTTCTCATCCGCGGTTGAGACCTCAACACGGGCACGAAAGAAGCCAAACTTCGGCCCACTTTGTTCGTCCGCAATGCTGTCAACGATGCCATGCTACACCCTCAATGACGTCATCGCCTCTTCTCCTAAAGAGGACCTCCTAGGCCACGTCCTCAACATCCTTGATGATGACCTTTTGCTCTGTACCACATCAACAACCATAACTGTGTAGTATTATTTTTGCATGAACTGGGTAAGGAAGAAGACCTATAGATTTATAATTTCGGTATTGGATTGAGTCGTATTTTGCATATGGCCCACAAAACATTGTGCTTTGATTGTTTTATTTATGCTATGCTAATTATGATCTATTTAGAATTATTAGGCAAAACTTCTATCTTAAAATTGATATTTGTTTACATACCTAAATTAAAATAGCAAACTATCTTGTAGTTGTTTGTTTTCCTCATTTTTTTGCCATATGTTTTTTAAATAGTATACCTGCACCAGTCGAATAAATATCAACAATAAGAGAATATTTTTTTATTCCAAAATTACTTAATTCTCAATAGTTTATGAATTTCGTTAATTAAAAATGTTTAGATCATTTATGTTAATATTTTTTTTCAAAATACTAAATAGCACCCTATATTCCTTCTGATCATATTTAGTAATAGTTTTACATTTGTTTATTATTTAATTTGATTGCTTCCACTTGACGGTGCTACTGTCCTTTTCTTTGCTAGCAACAAATGTCCTCAAGAAGTAACGAAAGTCATGGCATCTCTAATCTTTTCTGTAGCTAAGTTATGCAGATTTGTAAAATTGTCTTAGACATTTGTTTACACTCTAGTTGCTTGTAAATGTTGAGGTCCTAACGAATATGCAACTTTACACTAAAACCAATGCTGCAACTGGTACACTTTGATAATTTTTTTCTAACATTTTGTTGATCAAATCTATAAGACATTTCCTTGTTTTAAGATTCTCATAAGCTCCAATATATAAAGACCGAGTTTTGATCTAGGACAAAATGAAAATCACTGATTAATAAAGTTGTAAATCAAATGTGTTGCACGACACCTACATAACAAAATCTATTTTCCTTTAGAAATCTATCCTAAGCCAAAATATGAAGAATTTAAAATAGGAAGGGATGAGATGATTAAGATACCCAAGGATCAAGATAACTTCAGACGATTATTCCACATATCAGACGTCCTAAGTACATTGTCAATATCTAGTGATCTCGACCAGCGGGCGCCCACTAAAGATCTTCGGACGTCCGTAATCGACCTTAAGATGAAACTCCTCCAGTAGTGCACGCCCATTGATCAACTGACACCCACTAAAAGATTACAAACGTCCGTAATCAACCACCAACTCGTATACCTCAAGTATCGGACGCCCACCGTTAACTTCCGACGACCAATTTGAATCCCTATCTAAGTTTCGATCGATCAGTGCATAAACGTAGGACGTCCTATGTTGTGAGTGCCAAATAATATTTCAAACAGCGGACGTACGTTATTAAACTTTGAACCACCGAAATATGATTCTTGATCTAGTACTAATGAAATCGAAGATCGTCCATTTAATCATAGGACGACCACTGCGATCATAACTCAACCGTCTCTCTTACTTCGGTCGATCCATCACTTATTTCGGGCGACCAATACCGCAAGCACTTTATAGTGTGGGACACACCCAGTCGTCAGTATACTAAATAAATATTCAAGAGGACGACCGTTCATTTCCTTCGCGTTCTTCATCGTTTCTCCTCCAAGCTCGTGTTTAAATCCTCTGAAGTGTCAAGGGATTAAAAGATTTCAAAACACACTCTACCAAAGATTTGATCATATAGGTAAACCAAAAACTCCATCTTTGGGTCGTGAAATTTCAGTTTAAGCATATATACTAAGGTTTATCAGAGTTTTATGATTATAACGAAACCTAATCCTATTGTGAATGTGTTTCTTTCACATAATCAAATCTTTTCGTTTCTCTTCACTATTCTTTTCTCGATACCCTAGATTCACGTATCCTTATTTGTCCCTTGGGGTCATGTCGCCTAACAAGCAAATCGTGAAGAGACGTAGACTAGTAAAAACATCTCAAGTAGTAAACCAAGTAGGAGAACAATCTTCCTCCACACCACAAGAGCCTACCGAAATAGTTGAAGCTCCTCCTAATGAAACCCTAAATACAGAAGACCCCACCTCATATGAGCCTACCTTTATTTCCCCATGGTTCATTAGTGAAAATGCTCAGCGTCAATTTTGTTTATACAATGAACAAAGAGTAGTTGAGCCTTTTCACGCCATTGATTGGAAAAGCCTTCAGCTTCCCAGGTTAAAGAAAACCTTTGAGGATTATGACTGGATCAAGTTTTTTAATCTTGATCAGACGGTTTACCCAAATATTGTTAAATTCTTCTATGTAAATTTGACTCACAATGATACTCTTGACGATATCAAATCTTATATACATGACAAGTATCTTTCAATAACAGAAATCAAACTCAATAACATTCTTGGCACCCCTAATTTTCCTCAAATTAAATATGCACCAACGCATTGGCCTCACACCACATACACACAAAACCAAGCTGCACTAGCTGTGAGTGGATGCCAAGTAGACACGTTTGTTCAAGGAACCTT
Organism: Pontederia paniculata; assembly: GCA_001647135.1. Classification (NCBI taxonomy): domain Eukaryota; kingdom Viridiplantae; phylum Streptophyta; class Magnoliopsida; order Commelinales; family Pontederiaceae; genus Pontederia; species Pontederia paniculata. Next base: position 7,021 of record LTAE01002927.1, on the reverse strand, counting down.
TCACAAGTGTCTATCTCCCGTGATGAAAGTCATTCATCATATTATCACACACATAATCTTTCATAGGACAGGTTATTACACAGGAGTGAACCTCCTAGACTTAGCTGTATTAGCAAGTCTTGTTGATCCTGAAACCCCAAAATCTCCCTAGGAAATCTTCTTATCTATCAATTGATTAAAACAAAGGAGAAGGTACAGTCTAAATGGACCAAGAGTGCGAGACTATACTATGGAAATCTCATTACCCTTATAGCCCGAAAAACTCCTAAGTTTAGATTTTCTGAAAATGAAGTAAACCTTATTCCCACCAAAAGTGACAAGATCTCCTTAGTCACCATGACCAGAAAATGGCTCATGAAAGATAATTCACAATCCACTGAACTCTCTCTCAATCCTGAGCGCCAAGATCCTTCTCAAACCACAACGCCTCTGCCTCAACAGCCTCAATCACCCAGAGCTCCTCCTCCCCAAATCTGCACTTCTTCCGTCTCAGCCGCATGGCCTCCAAGTAGAGAAGACTAGACCATAATGTGCACTAAAGTGGATTTCATGACAACACAACTCAGCACAATGACCAACCAATTCGATCAAGCTCTCGATTTGATGAAGAAGGTTGCAGTGAGCAGTTCGACAATGCTGAAGTCAATAAAGAACTTCAAGCTCATCATAGTCAAGCTCGTCAATGTTGGAAGATTGTGGATGACTTCATGAGAGTTGTTGGATATGAACCTACTGCACATCCCCTTGATGGACACCCTGTTTTTGATAATTACAAAGGGGAGAAAGTAGTCAGGGGAGTGAACAAGAACAACCTATATATGAGCAAATAGAG
>LTAE01002926.1:23071-40448 GCA_001647135.1 Pontederia paniculata | reverse complement strand
CGACCCCACCAGCCTTCTCGGCTCCCATCAGCTAACAGATTCCTGGGCGTCCGCTTGTCTTCACCACAAGCCTCCGGACGTCCGTTGTACTGAACTTGTCTATGTCCTGTTACAGAAATCAGCTCAAACAAGTTCATTAGTACAGACTTAGTTCACTTACAAATTTGTGATCATTCAAAACAATCTCGGGATCCTAGATTCAACAACAGATCCATGAAACAACTCTCATAAAATATTTTTCCCCTTTGGAAGATACAAGAGCAAAACAATCAACCTATTGACATTGTAAGACCAAAAAGATTCTTCCAATGTCTCATTTCTGAGTCCAATGGAATTCATAGGCATATGAAAAAGCATGTTGGGAAAAGGGAGGATAACTCTACTTATGCAATTCGCCCTCCTTCTCTTTGATTCTAGTGCATTCATACGAGACCCCTTTAGGTCGACGACGGGGTGGGAATGATATGCTGGGAGATGGGAGTTATAGGTGGATTGAGAGGGGAGTAGATGCGTGGGCTAGTGAAATCTTTATGATCCCGCCTTCCCTACCTGTCAGTCCTCCCTTGCACCAGACAATAGAGGTTGGCACCAGACAGAATTGATAGGATAGAGCAGGCAACTCACCCAGAGCACGGGCACACGCCATTCGTGTCCCACCCCGGTCCCTAATGCATTGTCATTCCTTAGCATGTGAGGGACATTTTAACATGAACAAAATCGTGGCAAAAAATTATCAATGCGATTTTTATTGGCCCACAATGTATAAGGATGCAAAAAGATTTATAAAGTCCTATGATAGGTGCCAAAGGATAAGCAACATCACTAAGAAGAATGAAATGTCAACAACCAATTTTGAAAGTTGAGATTTTTGATGTATGGGACATCGATTTCATGGGTCCATTTCCATCATCATGTGGGTATCAATATATCCTGGTCGCAGTGGATTATGTTTCAAAGTGGGTAGAGGCAGTTGCGAGTTCTACCAATGATTCCAAGGTTGTGTTGAACTTTCTGAAAAAATAAATTTTCACTAAGTTTGGTGTCCCAAGATCTATTATTAGTGACATGGGAAGCCATTTCTATAACAAACATTTGGATTCTGTGCTTAAAAAGTATGAAGTTAAACATAAAGTCACAACACCACATCATCCTCAAGCTAATGGCCAAATGGAGTTAGCAAATCGAGAATTGAAACTCATTCTTGAGAAAATGGTCAACAAGTCTAGAAAAGATTGATCATTGAAACTCGATGATGCTCTTTGGGCGTATCAAACAACGTTCAAAACCCCTCTAGGTATGTCGGCATATCGATTGGTTTTTGGCAAACCATGTCATCTACCAGTAAAATTAGAGCACAAGGCATATTGGCAATTCGAGAATTGAACATGGATTTGAGGAAAACAAAAACTAAGAGATTACTGCAACTGCGTGAATTAGAGGAGCTTAAGATTGAATCCTATGAAAATGCAAGTGTATAAAGAGAAAATCAAGTATTGGCATGATAAGCACATTTCTCGCAAACAATTTCATGTTGGTCAATATGTGTTATTGTTCAATTCCAAGTTGAAACTATATCCGGGAAAATTGAAGTCTAGATGGTCTGGCCCCTTTCAAGTATCCAAAATTCTTCCATATGGAGCAATTGAAATTTCAAGTAAATCTACAAGAAACTTTGTAGTAAATGGACAAAGACTAAAGTCATATATATTGAATGACCATTTGGAGCGAACTATTGTAACACTTGATGACCCAAACTCTTAAGGAAAATTGAACATTTGGTCGAGCCAACAACACTAAACAAAGGCCCTTCTTGGGAGGCAACACAATTCTTTTTATTTCACGCACTTTTACTTTTTGTTTATAACTCATTTGAGTGAATAAAATCTCTGGTCATGACATATTTTGTGTATTCTAACTTGTATATAGGATTTGAAGAGAAGAAATTGAAAAAATCGGCAAAATCAGGAAAAATGCGGCCCGGTCGTGTTTCCTTGTACGGACGTATTGACCGAAGGACCCCAACCGTATACTTCAATGCAGTCATATTGTTCATCCCGAAGAAATTTTGGTCGAACTATATCAGTTAGTACGGCCGTATCGGGCCGTAGAAGAAAATCAAGTTCAAATCCCGAGGGATTTGATAAGTGAATGAAATGAATGTAAATGAACTCCTTTTGGTATTAAAGTTGAGTTTATTTAGATATTATTTATGTTTAATATTCGGATATCTACATAAAGTTATATTTATTTTGACAAGAGACGACAAGCACACAAAATCGGAGAAAAGTCAAGTTTCTGGAGAGAATACGGTCGCCACGTCATGGAGAATACGGTCGTACAATCCTGAGGAAGAAAGGCAACTGACTGGTGGAAGAATACGGACAGACCGGCGTGAAGAATATGGCTGTATTATCCATCATGAACATATTTCGGTCTGACCGTATCAACTTGTACGATCGTGTTGAACTCCAGTCTGAATTGCGATATGATATCGATACGACCGTATTGGATTTTTCGGTGCACCCGTATTGACAACTCTGAATGCTATTTTTTAATATTTTTATGGGTATTTTGGTAATTTGTAATGGGTGAATGTTTGGGGATTTGGAAAGTATAAAATGAGAGAAATTAGGTTGATTGGGGGATGACGGAGGAGGATGAAAAAGAAAGCTTGTGGAGAAGGGATATATCTAGATTTTGGAAAAACTCAAGAACACAGTTTCTGTAATTTTTGAAACTATTCGTATCTTCTTGGTTTGGATTTGATGAACATGTTTTTCATAATGGAATCGTTGTTCTTATCTCTTATGATGCGTGGCTAATTCTCTAATATTCTAGGGTTTGAAGAAAATGGGGGTTTTTGTATGTTTTCATTTGATAATGATGTATGAAATTCATCTAACAATCTCTCATGTGCATATCTAAATGTGATTAGCTATCTTTCTAGGTCATTCTAAGTTTTGGGGGGATGAAAATCTTCTGATAGACTTGTAGCTTTGTTAGATGATCTATAACTCTTGCCTTAGAAATATGTTTTTGTTATAAAAATTTATTCTCGTGGATTTGATATGAAGGTAGTTTTCATATGTGAAATACGAAAGTGTTTACATATGAAAGTTATTAAGAGTGTATGATCTTGAAAAAGGGATACATGAAAATAATTGAACGACATCGAATCACATATTGCATAGTGCTTAAAATTCATATAAAAATCCCTAATTTGATTCAACCCTAGAACATCTCAATCTTTCTGAGAAATTCTTGCCGAACTAGTATCTATATAGTCGTTATAGTATAGAACACTTCTTTTATTGCAAGATTACTTCATTTCCTTTTTCCTCACTAATAATTGAGTTTAGATAATAACAAAAATATTGCAAATTTAGTATTTGAAACCTCTCCTTGTGGGTTCGATATCTTTTATTACTACATAAGATTCTGTGCACTTGCAGAATTGCTATTAGCGAGGTGATAAAGGAAAAATTGGGCTTTAACTCTTAAACCGAGCTTGGAAAACACATATTGTATCAAGTCACTTTGAGATCCGAATGAGGCCTAAGTAATTGCAGTCAACATTGCGAGCAGAAGGACATGGAAAAGCAACAACACGCAAGGGCATGTCGACAATCTATATATCCTCATAATCATCGTCTTAGTCAGTCACAATGACATCGATCACTTGTAATTTGATCAACTTTTTGAGAGCAATTTAATTATGTGAGTATTAAGAGGGTTTTTAGGATAATAAGTTATGAGGATCTAGTTATTTTTCATAAGAAATTATTTACACCTATGTATGTTAATGACAAGAGTAGATAGAAAAAATACAAGAGTAGACTTAGGTACAAAAAAGGAAATATCAAATATTGGTTTTCAAATCTTGAGAAGTTAGAATATTATTTCTTTTAAAAATAAAAATAGCATATCAACTTCAACCCTAGAAGTACAACAAAAACTTTGTCAAATGAACTTTATAATGAAGCTTATTAATTATGAAATTATCACGCACTGCCTACATAGGTAAACACCAAAATTAACAACACATTGACAATAACAAAACATTGATAATTTCCCACACATTGAAGCAATTCTATTACATGAATATTTATAGATTGCATGCTCGCAAAACATTGAAACAATTCTATTACATTAATATTTTTAGATTGCATGCTCGCACCTAATCTGCACATATTGTTGAGTAGAAGTCTTGAGGAGCATGGAGCATGTTTCTAGAAGCACATATGATGGAGCTGGTCATATGTAGTTAGTTGTAACTATTTTGTTACTCTTATACTCTATAGTAGACTTTCAAAGCTTGGTGATTTCTAATTAAGTTTGGTTGGCATAGTTCGTTAGCAGGATTGTTTCCCTAGTAGTCTCGAGTTTAATTTCTAGAGTTATGGTGAGAGAATACCATTTTCCCTTTACCTCGACTATGAAATAGTTAGATGATAATAGACTTGGACATCGGGAGCCTCGAGTGGATACCAAAAAAAAGCTTGGTGATTCCTAATAATACAACTGCTTGATGCAACTCTTGGAATCCAATTGACACATATAGGACCTTAACCATGAATTGTTGACCTTTTGAGAACTTTGTGTATGAATGTTTTGAATGTCAAATTTGGTGTTTGACGGAGATCTACTAACTAAACTAAACCCTACCTACCTAATTAAGTTACCCGCTAAGAGAGAAATAAACTCGAACAAATTTTAATTCATCAAAGACTAAGTCTCAACAATTAATCACCTATAGGGTTTAATATATCATTTCGCGTCAGTGTTATTTTCATATAAGGACTCTACCAAGTGGTTTTATTTTCTACATTTCATCCGTTCATCTTGATTTGGTTATTCCCCAGTTATTGCAATATGATATTTTACTGTGAATTTTATAACTAATCACTCTCCTATGCTAACATTCCAAATGATGCAATAATGGCAACATTGGACTATTCGCATGATATCATGATAGTTTTACATTTAAAAGTTCTCCTCTAGATGTTTTAGATTGGTGATTGGCTGGTTTGTGATAGCTTTAAAAATCCTACCAGAAATTTTAACATCCCCACACATTCAAGAACTTATCCGCTTTGGACTCATGGCTCGTACACATTTAAAACATTTAAAACTTGTTTAAAACAATGAATAGTGTAGCTATTATATGATTATTACCACCTCTGTGGTTCTAAAAGAGTCCAACTCACTTAAGAAATTATAGTTGTAACCTTATGGCTCGCACAGATTTAAAATGCATATTAAATAATAAAAATAATAACTACATATAAGCTCACGATTATTTTCGTATTTTGTTGACTTTTGACCTTTTGCCTTGAGTTCTTGCAGAAATACCTTCTTGTTTTCTCTATTGTGAAAGATACTGAAAAAAGAAAGATGAAATCAATAAATATTTTGGTAGATGTATTAAGAAAAATAAATTAATGAAATTATCGAAATCAATATTTGGAATATCTAATGTGACAAGAAAGAAGTTTGGTTTTGGAGCTTATGTAACCTTTCCATTTTTTTTTCTTTTTTTTTGAAGAACATGATCATTAATAATATTTTATGACATAATAAAAGTTGAACATGAAGAGTTGCGTAACACAATGATAATAATGGATAATAAGACTAAAAACTTTATCAATCCATAACACATTTATAAAAAGATAAAAAAATATAATTAAAAAGTAAATATAAAATATAAGACAAAATCACAAAACATTTAAAAGTAGAAATTTTAAATAAAATTTGAAAGATAGATTATATAATCGGTAAAAAGGAAGCATGGAAAATTAGCATCTTATGTAAATTTTTTATAGCATTTTTTTACGATAACTACTTATTTATTATCATTTCTTTTTTTTATTAGCTTAATTAAGATGATTAATAATTGAGCTCATAGCATTTAATTATTATTTTATCTGCATTAACTTGAATTGTTATTTTTTACTAAATAAAAGTTATTTTATAATACATAAAATATTGTGAAATATTAATTTGAATTACGTAATTGTGTCAATTTTTTTAAAAATGTCACTGCATTAAATACAAATTAATAATACTTATTAGCCTTAATTTGTAGTAGTTAGAAAAGATTAGAATGATTCTAAAGCATGAAGATTTTCAAATATTTTTATGAAAACATTCGAAAGAATGAAAAAAAGATAGGGAGAAAGTTCAAAAGAGAGGACACTTTCCCTAATTTTACGAATTTCATTAATTATAACACTATATTAGACATTGATATATTTTTTTTATTGTTATAATCAATAAAATATTGTGATATGAAAAGTCTGAATAATTTATGAAAAAAATATAAATTAATGTAAATGAGTAAATATAGTGGTTATGATAATCTGTATATTTATTGCAATTAATGAGATTTTGAGCTACTTCATACTAATTTGTAACATTTTTTGATGAAATAAATTTAAAAAAAAAGAAGATAAGCGAGAACTGTGGATCTAACCTATTTATGGAACTGCCTAGAATTATATATATTTGATTAATTATATCAATTTATCATTTGACTTATAAATAATTAGCATATTCTCAAAATATAAAAATAAGTAAAAAAATTATCATGACCATAATAATAATAAGAACTAATACCGAATGTTTTACCTTCTCAATTTTCTCTACATCACAGAAAATAACATAAAAATTATATTAAGGCAGCTGGTGTTGTTTTATTTATCATGGCATTTTTAAATTTATTTTTCCATTTTTAATGCAAGAAACATTCTTTTTCTAAAGTGTGATTCAAAATTAACAAAACAAAAGTGAAATAAGCATTTCAATCTCCAAGGATTTTTTTTATTGCACTAACTACTAAGAAAACTTATACTCCTGGCATTTTATGCGGAAGAAAACAAAAAAAATGGAAGAAGAAAAAAGAAGAGAATTCTCACGTCAAACCAAGTTAATTAGCTGCCGTGCATTAAATTCTTAACATCAAAATTGAGGGCGAATCGAACAAAATAAAAGAATAAACGAAAATGAGCAGTAAAAGATTGTCAACACATCTGTTAATCTTTTAAAAATAAAGCATTTGTTAGCCATAAAAAAAGGAAAACATACAACAATTTGACGAGGCAAATTACATGCTGCTGTTTGTAGAGACGTAAAATTTTTAGTGGATTACAAAAACTGAACTGCAAGCTGCAGCAGAAGCTTATTGTAAGCTTAAAAGAAAAATGTACGTGCGTCATTGTGAGCAGTATTAAGCTCTAGCTGATAACAGTGATGCATCATCAGAATCACCAAATTGGTACTGCTGATAAATTTGTAGCAGTAGCTCCCTGCAAGGCACCACGGCACCAAGCTTAATGCAAGCCAAGAATGCGCCAGAGAGCTTTCTGTGAAGACTGTAGACCTCGTCAGGTGGAGGTGTCAGCCTGTGCCTCAGCATGGTCGCCCCAAGGTTTGAAATACTTTGTGTCATGTTGGTTGAGCGGAAGTCATAAGAACCTCCTTTGGCAAAGGGCAAACCGATAGTAAACCCCGCTTGAACATGAGCATCCAACATCACATCTGATTCCTCCCCTGTGAGAAATCCAAGCCTCCGAGACATCTCGACAACTGCATCTCTATCACTATTAGCACATGCAATTACCTGTTCATGGGACAACCGCCCAAATCAGAACCAAAAGGGTAAGGTAGGAAATTGGTCAATGAAAGAGCAAAACATAAACCACTGCAAAGAGGCATGGGTCTGAACTTAAACCAATTCGAAGATATATATTCCTTATGACCAAAAATATAAATATTGCAAGAATTTAGATGAATAGAGATGTGTCGAGAGCAAACCATCTGTAGGTAATCATCCACAAAACGTTTTGGGTACTCTCGAGCAGCCCCAAAATCTATAAGATTAATCATTCTTGAAGTCTCATCAAAAAGAAAATTGCTCCAGTTTGGATCTGTCTGCAAAAGCCTATGAGATCAGCAAAGATTGTATGAAAGCTGAATTGAAAGAAATATAGGAGAAAATGTCTTTTAATATTTTGGAGGGAGAAAATAAAACACTACATCTGGATTCCAAGGAGATCTGTTCAGGAACTGAAATAGAAGCATTACTATACTACTGGAAGAATAAAAAAGGTCAACACTTGCCTGCATGAATCGAAAAACAAATAATTCCCGCAGAGTTAGCTCAAGTAACTTTTTCCCAACATAATCACGAGTTTCCTGCTTCAGCAGTGCCACTTTGTCAATAGGAACTCCTAAGCATTGAAAAAATGAGGATCAATGATTATTCAGTGAACTATGTCAAACATAGATCCCATTTACCAATAAAAACATAACGAAGAATGATAAAGACAACATAGTACACAAAACACTTCTAATGTCAATCCTCATACTAGAATTAAAATAAAGAATAATCAACATCTACCAATAAAGTTATAGGATAAGTGATTGATTGTGACAAAATTAGGTGATTGATCTAGAATAATACTTTTTTTCTGTTAAAAGTGGGCCTAGATGCATTGAAAATTAAACTTGAAATAAATGGGCGTGAGAGGTCTAAACGGTGGGAATCAAACACAAGATCTCTTAGTCTTCATGCGGATTCTCTGCCACTGCACCACAGTCTCATTCTTGAAATATCACTTTTCTCTAAGAGCTTTCCTTTTTTTCCTTTAGAAACAAAGCTTTACTCTGCAGACATAATACAGCTCTCCATACAGAATTGATGTTTCTCTACGGGACAGATGCTGCTGTGAAATCAGTTATTCAGTCACTTGGAAATTCTGAATTATTTTGACAATTGGTCTTACATGTGAAAAGAAGTACCTGTATATAATTATGGATAATATGAACCATAGCATTGAGGTATACAGAATATAAGCTTTCAGAAATGATTGTGAAAATATATTCACAGATGGATCACTAAGTGTTCACTACAACTATTCTGGTAATTAGTAATCTTGAAGATTTAAAAGAAAAAAGTGGCCTCTTTGAATGCACGAACATCACATCATAACTTTCTGCATTAGAATGAGAGACATAGAAATGGGTAAAAAGAATATGTAGCACAGAGTCTTCGCGTGGTACTTCATATGGTACTCGTACCTTGTGTGACAAAAAGAGATCACATTTATGCACATGATCTCTTTTTTAAACACAATATAGGAGTACCCTACAAAGGATACATGCATGTTGCATGTCTCTGAGCTACACGCTCCTTATTGCCTCAAAAAAAGACCTTGGTGCTGTAGAAGAAGCCTAAGTATTCATAGATTACCTGCAACCAGCTCTGTTGTTAAAACTTTTTTACTTGAAACTTCATCAAACACCAAAGGAACGTAAAAGCCTTCTGATTCAGACAACAATTCACGAAATATCTTCTGTTTTGTAGCTTCCAATTCATAGTCACATTCACGACATAACTCCTCCTTAGCCACCTATTAAAAATATTACCACATTACTCTGACCTCAGGCATACCCCACTTTCTGTGCTCTATTGCAATGAATTTTCAGCTCAAAAGCAGTTGCACCCCTTTTTTAGAGTGAACAGTTAAATCATTTGAAGTATCGATTTAAGGATTTGGAATCTGAATACATATACAGGGCAAAGGAGAGATTGTAACTTCCATAGATCACATAATGAACACCTGATGCTTTTGTTGGCAACAGGAATCAAAGAATTCAGCATTTGTTGACAGAGGTCCAAACAACACTATAAAACAGCAGAAAAATGCATTGGAGAAAAAAAATTAGCGAGCGTAGAATGAATTTACAACATTCAAATCAAGAAGTGATTTTAAAATGCCATGGACTGTGGATTTATTAGCAATTATGTGAAGCATTGTTGCACAAATCAACACCACAGCAGTCAGATATTTTTTTATGTAAACTGAACTAACCGCACTGAATTCATAAGTCTGACTCACCAGGATTTCATATTATTCATGGAAGTAACACATAAAAATATAACTGCATCATCTAGGTTACCTTTATAGCCCTGCCAAGAAAAAGGCCTTTAGGAATGAGGTTTGTATAGTCTAAAAGACGTCTGACATTTTCAATGTCACTTTCAATACTGTCTGCCACTCCCGGGTATTGTATTTTCATTGCAACATCCAACCCATTCTTGAGAATAGCTCGGTGGACCTAAAATGGAGAAAATTTTACAAGTATGTCAAAGCTTAGAAAGAAACTTCAAATGAGTGCATTGAGAAGAAGGATTACTTGAAAGAAGTTTTAAGCCATCTAAGGATCACTTTTTATCCCCACATTAGATGAAAAAGATACAAAATTTGCAGGAGTACAAGTCTATGGCTTGGTTCTGTAACGCTATTTTGCTTATTTGTGAGCATCAATTTGTCTCACTTGTTGGATAAATCCAGGTCAAAAGGTGAAAAATAAATATGTTTCAAATCAAACATTGCAAAGGAAAGTCCTCCCCAGGTAGGGCTCAAAAGAACTGATATTATGCATGCTTAAGAGGTCGGTCCCAAAGGTAATAACTAGAACTAGACTGTTGGGTTTTAATTTTTAAGACAAACTCTCAAACTAAACTGTCATCCAGAAAGTCCCTAAAAAAACTCTTGTCTAGTGATTTCACAACATTTCTGAATTTGATAATCCAACCATGCAATCAAGATAAAATAGAAAGTCATGAGCAAGCACAGGCAACAATATTTCTATAGAATTAGGATATGGACTCTTTGCAACTGAAATTACCTGCCCTATACTAGCTGCGGCCAACGGTTCGTAATCAAAACTCCTAAGTTTGGATCGCCAGTCACTACCGAGCTCAGCATCCAAAACATCATTCAGTTGGTTCCTGGGCATCACATCTGCACCTTGACGAACAATATCTAGTGCAGCCGAAATCTGCATCATACAAAGAGTGCATCAGAATGAGAATGCTCTTGTGTTCTCATGTCTTTATGTTAGTGCAGATATGCATGAAAATAGCCATCAAATTTTAAACAAAAGTCTCTCTGCATTTACTAAAACACTTGAATAAGGAGTGTTATTATATCAAGAAATTTAACAAATGAATGGTTAGATGTTTTCGGATGGTTGGTTATTAACTCAACAACTTTCAAAGTCTTCTAAAGAATAAAACTACGGAAACTAGAATCTGAATCATTGTTGTTAGAGCCAGACTGGACCGAGCAGTTACATCGGGGTCGACCAGTCACTAAACGGCTCATGGTCCATCCCCAAACCGGAAGAGACTTTAGAGCAGTTTGGGCTGGTCAAAACCAGAAAAAACTGATGATCATATGAAACGAACTGGTTCGGTAGAAAAACAAAAAAAAAACTGATGAGGTCCTTGACCTAAACATGACACTACTCAGAAGCCTAACTGACGAGGTCCCTAAACACAAGGATTTGACTGCCACATTTTTCCTCTTGTTACCTACTAATCTTATTTGAATTTGTTAGACTTCAAAAATTACTTTATCTTATTAGAATCTTTAGTTGATTATAAATTTTCCTAACGGTAAGCAGTTTGATTCAATATATTATATTATTTTATTTATTGTCATCCAGTCCAATCGTCCAATTGAATCAGTACGACCTGATCCGGAGACCTCTGCGGGTTGATGTTCGATCGGTCCTGATAACATAGGTCTGAAGACAATAAAAGACAACAACACTAGCAGGAACTATTACCGGAGCAGGCACAAGGGATTCATCCTGGATACTCAACATCTGGCCCAATTTCAGCGCCGCACCACGCATTCTGCACAATGCAAGTGCCAAAAGTTCAGCATTTTGCTCAGACAAAAATGGCGAACGAGCAGACTGCTTCCCATCTGTTTTGGGCATACCAAAAATTATCCTTTTGGTTGATTCTTGGATGGTACCCCATGCAAGCCCTGCTCCCAGTCCAGCAAATCTGTGACAATAGTAGTCAAACACACTTAGTCACAAGGCTTCGAACTGAATAAAAAGAACGTTGCATGATCTGTGGCGTACTCCTTCATTAACTAGAGTTATAGACTCTCGAAGTAACCGAATTTGCACATATTACATGCTCTTCTACCATTTGGTCATTATGTAGCTATTCATCAACAAGCCTAATTCGATAATTGTCAAGTAAAAAATGTGCTTTAGAGCATCGTCAGGTTACTAAAATGATAGTTTTAGAAGCTGTTCATGGATGATTGAGAGAATGCAAAAGTAAACGATGGCCCCGCTAAAAGAGGTTCTGTAAATATGGCAAAATTTAGGGGTTTAGCGGCATAGTAACGAAGAAGCTTACACATACCCGAGAGCCCTGGTAAAAGGGGTTGATGGCACCCTTCTCTCCCGAGGTCGACGCCTCTTCGCCGGAATAGAAACATCTCGGTTGCCTCCACCGATGACACCAGTGGCATCTTCCTCGTGCCGCAGACCAATCGTGACACTTTCTTCTTCTTTTTTGCTTCGCCCACGATCACCCAATTCTTTAAAGACGCCATTGTCCGCATGTTCTGTTCCTGCAGCAAGGACGACCTCAACGGGAGGCCCGGATTCTGACAGCGGCAGCGTTCTTTCCTCCGGAGCAGCGGTCTTGGACGACGGCGAGGAGGAGAGGGTTTCGGGATCGTCGGAGAAGTAGAAGACGGACTCCTTAGGGGATCTATCAGCGCCGGTGGCACTGGCAGGGCCCGCAGCGGAGTCGGGATCGACCAAGTGCGGCCTTCCTCGGGTGAGGCCGGCGATGTCGGTGGCGGAGACGACGGAGGTCTTGAGTATTCTGGAGACGACGGCCTCTACATCTCCGGCTCTGGCGGCTGCGAGGGAGGGGGAGCGCTTCGCGGCCTCGAGGGCTACGAGGGAGACGCCTTGGGCGAGGCGGCGGAGGTCCTGGAGAAGCGGAGCCATGAGAGAAGGAGAAGGAGAAGGTGGTGGAGGAGGAGCGAGATCGACAGGCAGCTTCGCAGGGAGAGGACGTCTTGAAGGGTCGCGCGTTGGGTCCTTTTTAGAGCGTCGTCTGCGGAATGTTCGTTATGACGACCTGCCCGGTGGCCGGCGGGTGGTGTCAGCCGTGTCTACTAATAAGTTGCCAGAAGGCCTTGCACACGACGGTAAGGCTTCAAATTTAGAAGTTATATTTAAAAACAAGTGCTAAGTAGGGTTGTAAGAAAACTATTTTAAAAAAAAATAAAAAAAAACGAAGGGTTTAACGTGGAAATGAGGCAGCACCATCAAGACTTTTTATCCTAGCCGTCAAATAAGAATTGACGGATGATCTTGCTTTTTGACATTTATTTCTTTTTTTCTCTTTTATTGCTTGCTTGCTTACTGTCACATCATTCTCCCTCTCCTCTCTTACTCTATCAATCCCACTGCATGATATGCAATACATGCGCCATCTCAAGCTTCACCGTTGGCCTCCATTGAAGTCGTGCCATATGTGCTACTAAGACCATGCCGTAAGATCCACATTGGCGACGATGTCAACAAGCTCTCGCCCATTTCACATGAAAAAATCGAACTCCATCGCCACGACATGGCCATCATCCTTCGCATGAGTTCGCACGAGATCCATATTCGTCGATGATAAGAAGTTGTCAAGAGGCTTTCGTCATACGTCTCGCTAGATCCACCTCAATCCGAGTGGATATGCTGATGAGATAACTTCGTTGCATGCGTAACACGAGATTATAAGATCCACCGACAAATTAAAATTTTAAATTATTCAAAAATTGGATGATTATTAGTGCTTTGATATCAATGACTTAACGAGATCGTTTCATTTCATTTTGTACATCCTTAATAAAATGTATTAATAATGGATAAGCTACTAAATGTTGAATGGAGATTTCGTTCCCACTAGAACTTTCTACTTCAGTTTTCTTCATGATCCAATAGATGTGTATAATCACAATTCACAAAAGCAAATATTATGAACATTTTTATGTTTCAACATGTACACAATGATACTAATGATAATTGGGATGGAATCATAAACACTTCATTATCACCTAAGAAGGTTTGAGTTAGAGCCCCTCTATATATACATTTTTTTTTAAATTCTCAGGAGTCATAGTTAAGCGTGTGATATGGGATGACACAAACTAATTAGGGTGAAGCTTCAAAAATTATGATGACAACTAAAAAAAGAAAAAAAAACTTGTGCAAAGTAATAACAATAAAGAATTACTAGTGCATAGTAACAATAACAAATTTTCTAATATATCAAACAAGAAAGCTCCTCATTCTAATGGAGAGAATTTTTCGTAGTAGCAAAACAAAGGAGATTGTGGGTCTAAGAAGAGGGCTCCTATTAGCAAACAAACACAGAACAAAGAAGGAGATGGATCTCGAACGACAAGGCCTTAGCCAAAAAGATAGTCTTCGATTGTGTGAGCAATGTTTGTGATGGCAATGGCTCTCATTAGAACTCTGATGGAGGTCGAAAGCGGCATCTCTACTCATCTCACGTACATATTTTAGGTTTAGGTAGTTTTTAAATTTGAAAAGACTCTTGGAAGACGTGTAATATATATATATATATATATATATATATATATATATATATATATATATACACACACACACACACAATTATTCATTAACATAAAATTTATATGAATAAATATTGACACAAAATTATATAAGTCATAAATGGTGATATCAAAATATATAATATATATTATTCTAATTTATAGAATAAAATACCTCTTAATACTGAAATCTAAAATCTAAAATCTAAACAAAATATAGGATCTTAAAAAACTCATGAGTTTTTTTTCTTAATTTGAAAATAATCATTTGAAAAATAGTGCATACTCTTTTTTTACATGAAAAATCATGTGACTCATATATACTACTTTGAGCTCTAGTGAGACAAAAGCATCAAGTTTTCCCTTGTATACCATTATTTCAAGTGGATACATTACCACAATAAGTGTGAAAGAACATTCAAAAGATGTTAAATGTAGAAATTCTTAAAAGAAGAATTACATAAAAAGTAAGATAAATTGAGCATGTCACAAGGTGGTCCATGACATTCTCCTCCATCTAATTCGACGATGTTTTTGGTGTTGAAGAATAATTTTTTTTAATCTTTTGGTGAATTTGTCATACTTGCTTTAGTGGAGGGAACTTCATCTCCGCTTGTTGGGATACTTCTTTTGCACTTGAAACCTCATACGCAAAAAAAAATCTTCAAAATATTTTGATAATTGTTCATTGATGATCAATAGGGCATGACGTTACCTACTTTCTTTACAAACTTGAAGGGTCTTTATTTATTCTGCTTAGCCAAATATAAATGTGCATCTTCATTGGGACTTTCAGCTCCAACTTTAAAATGAATTTCATGTCAGTTAGTGTTGCCTACTTATTCATGTGTTTGACAACTTGTTAGAGGCAAATATGACAAGGTCACTTCATTCATGTTATTCCCTCTATAAAATGGGCAATGTGGACTTTACCACAATAAGTGATGGCAACATCATTTGAGGAGTTTCTATATAATTGATCACTATCTTGAATGGGTTATGGCCAGTTGACTTGCTCCTTTGCATATTGTACGGGAAATTAAGCAGTGTTGATCAACTTAACCACTTTCAGCTCTAGTAAGACAAAGCATTAAGGTAGTTTTCCTTTGTATATCATTATTTCAAGTGGATAAATTACTACAATAAATGTGAAAAGAACATTCAGAAGGTATTAAATACAAAAGTTCTTGAAAGAAGAATTACATAAAAAATGTATAAATTGAACATGTCACAAGGTGCTTCATGACATTCTCCTCCATCTAATCCAATGATGTTTTTGATATTGCATATTTGAATTTTTTAACCTTTTTTGAAATTGTATATTTGCTTTAGTGGTGGGAGCTTCGTCTTCACTTGATAGGATACTCCTTTTTGCACTTGAAATCTTGATCATAAAAAAAAAATTGAAATATTTTGAGAATTCTTCTTTGGTGGTTGATAGGACAAGTTGGTAATTCTTTAGAATCTTGAAGGGTCTTTGTTTACAGTGTTTCTACTTAGCCAAAGACGAATGTGTGTCTTCATTAGGACTTGAGGTCCAACCTCTAAATGAACTTCATGTCAATTTGTTTTGTCTACTTCTTCATGTGTTTGACAGCTAGATAGAGGCAAACATTAGCGAGGTTGCTTTGTTCATGGCATTCTCTCTAGAACATGAGCAACGAGGACTTCACACAGTAATTAATGAAAATAATATTGGAATTGAGGAGTTTCTATATAATCTATCAGTATCTCGAATAGGTTATGGTCATCCGACTTGCTCATTTGCATATTGTTTGAGAAATTGAGCGACGTTGATCAATTAACCTAATCCTTTACAAGTAAATCTTCTGAATGGCATTCCCCTTTTTGTTTGGCCATCAATTTTGATGAAGTGTCGTTTGAGAAGTGTAAGTCCAAAATATTTCAAAAGTTATCAATAAACCATTTATCTCAATCATTGGCAGTGCCTTGTGAAATGCTCAATACTTTACTACATGTTTGAAGAATAGTTTGTAGCTTCAATATAGGTACAACTTGGAGAGATGGCGATGAAAATGACATTCTTTTCTTGATGGGAGAAATGATATATTTTGAAAACTGATCAACCACGCTATTATGATACTTGCCCTTTTAGGCTTAAGAAAAATAATGTGATGAATCCAAGTTGAAACCCGTCCATGGTCACTCAAGAATCAACACAAGTTTCAGAAGAAGTGCTTACTGCATAATCTTGTCCTAGTGATGGATGAGACGAGTCTTGGTATATATTTCAACAACTTTGTCCTTTTGTAACCAAAAGAATCACTCTTTGATGAGTGCCAAGACACAAAAAATCTTTGATGTCCCGCCCACTTAGTGTTAGCTACATTCAGAATGATATACCATATGTTATCTTCTCGAGAAATATAGTAGTGATTCCCTTGTAGGATCTGGATGACACCAAGAGGGGGGGGGTGAATTGATGTATTAAAAATTCTTACTATCTTTTAGTTAGTTTGAACAAGTTATTAGCGGAAGCTTGTAAATGCAAACATAAACAAATAGAAGAGAGAGTAAAGAGAGAACGAACACACAGAACAAACATAGAGTTTGTTATCGAGGTTTGGACGAACTTCTGGCATACGTCCCCGCTACGATCTTCTCCCACGAGATCTTCGGAGTTCACTATTTCCTTCTTCAAGGGCGAAGGCTCCCTTAAAACTTCTCCTTTATTGCACGAGGACAAGGAGATAACCTCTTACATGTAATCGCTCAAGATCGCTTGGACCCTTCTCACAAGGGGAACTATGGCTCTCGCTCTAAGCACTCTTAGTGTTTACAATTTTTGTCAATGTTAGCCAAAGTTACTTCCCAAGACTCTTGGGATTACAATATATACTCTGCACTAAAGACCTAATTCTCTCTCATAGAAAATTAGTCGTTAATGCAAGTACAGT
>LTAE01002926.1:0-21468 GCA_001647135.1 Pontederia paniculata | reverse complement strand
TCCTCCATTATCGGTCGCCCTCTTTACATCTTTGGTCGACCGTTTATGCTCTGCTGCTCCTCATCACATGTTCTCTCCCTCTGATGTTGGTCGACCGCTTCATGTACTTAGGACGCCCACTGCACACATGTAGTTCTTCTGATATAGATTATGTGTGCACTGGTCGTCCATTCCTTCAGCTCAGGTCGACCACTACTCTAAACTTGAATATGTCATGTTACATAAGTCAGCTCAACAAGTTCATTAGTATAGGCTGAGTTCACTTACAAATTTGTGATCATTCAAAACATCCTCGGGATCCTAGATTCAACATCCCTTTGCTGAGGATGAGATTGTCTTCAACCCATAATCGATGAATCTTCCCCTATCTAACTTGCTTAATAAGGTGCTTTGCAGTTGAATCGAATTCCAAACTCTTTCTTGATCTTGGCCAATATTTTCATAACCAGGGTGAAAATCCGATTGGAATAGCAACTTGGTCATGATTGGATTCATTTGATCGAATTTTAACCAATATGAACTGAATTTTATTAAATAATATTGTTAAAAATAATTGCTAATATATAATTAACACAATATAATATCATATGATATATTAAAAAGATATATTTTCCCTTCTTTACTATTCTTTTAATTTTTACATTATTTTTCCGCTTACTTTTTTTAGACTTGAAATGATTTTTACTCGATTACTTCTTCATCAATTTTTACTAGTTAAAACCAGTTTTCCTAGTTCAACAAAATTATCTTTGGTTTGGTTTTCTTACTAAATTATCTTCTTTTTATTTTAAACAAAATTGAACTAGACATCGGTTTATGATTAAACCAATTGAACCAATGGGTGCAGGTCAACTTTTAATAACATTGTTGGTCATCAAGTCACCTTCAAAGGAACTTATAGCTGCAAGTTTCACTCTCTAACTTGGTTTATTGACAACAACATTGATCTCGCTAGGCTTGTAAATGAGAATATAATTTAAGTTTTCCAAAAAAGATTCAACCACCTAACTTACTTTGCTGAGAGTTTCTTTTGAGTCACAAAGTAGCTCATCATAATTTTGTTCATCCTATAGTAATGTGTGACCCGATGAAGTCGTGTTATTATGTCCTTAGATGGTGAATAATAATGGTTATTTCCTCTTGCATTACATATCGTCATTTTCGTGCCATTGAGCATGCAACTCTTAAACCATATGATACCCTTCTTACATTGCAATATTGTTAATGGTGAAGTGGGACATGTCTTTTTGGAGTTCGTAAGACTTATGAATGATTCATCAAGACAATGACTAATTTCTTAATCGTGGCTCTCTTCAACATGTGAAATACGTAGCAATCGAGCATCCACTCCCCATGAGTGGCCTTTCTTAGAAGATTCATTAGGGGTTCGTTACATGGAATTATTCCTTCATGAAACGCATACAATAGTTTGCCATGCCAATGAAGGACCTCAACAAAAGAATCCACTTAGATGGTTCCATCTTGGATGACATGGATCTTCTCTTAATCCATCTTTACATTGCTGCCGATGAATTACACATGTGATTGAGCGAAATCACACTTCATTTGCTTGATGTAAAACTCATTCTATTATAGCACTTCAAACATCAAGCAGATGTGTTCCTTCGTATTGTAATTATAGATCATTATGTGGTCGATGTACATCAACAAAAATCCATTTAGGCGGTTGATGAACATTGTAATCAAAATGCAAAAAGTTATGAGAACGAACTTATAAGAACCATATTATGTAATGCACGTCATTTTCAACAATTTGGACTTGCTAGTAGCCCAAAAAAAATTCAACTCGGTAAACCACTTTCTTCCCTCTGATCAAACAAGTTTGCCACAAGGTTATTCTTCATTATCAACTTGTTAAGAGGCTAGTAGTCGATGTGCACATGGCGAGATTCGTCATGTTTTTTCTAGAAAAGAACTAGGGCACCATAAGGAGACTTGGAGGACCACACAAATCTTACACCAACAAGTTTTGTTAGGTGTTTCTATAATTGCGAATTCTAATATGACAAGCTAGAAAGTGACTCTGGTGGGAGATTTTGGATTCTATGTCAAGACGCTAAATGATCCATTACATGCTTCAACTCTAAGCATTTTAAGAGCTTCGATGGTAAACCATTCATGAGGTCTAAATGCTTGAATAACTTTGAGATGTGTTGATGTTAGAGGCATTGGATCTTTCGATATGAAGGCTACCAAGAAGGTGAGTTTTGGTGGAGTGGATTTTCACCTTCATTTCAGAATCCACTTCCACAAGAATTGCAAAGGCCCTTCAGATGTCGAATAGCTAAAGAGTTCATCAACAGGAAAACAAAAGAAGTTTATATGCCTTAAGAATGTCATGCTCAACACGATGTCATAGTCATCCACTAGCATCAAAGTAGCATCAAAGCTTCTTGACAAGTTACTATGCAAAACCTTTATGCTTGGTGTTGTCTCGGTTGTAGTGATTATCTTCAGTTCACCTTCCTGAAGACCATGATAACATTCCTAATTACAAGTTTGAAAGTATTGGTGGTTGTCTTTGAGATAGTGGGCCAAAAAATCCTTCTTTCAGTTCGACGTTCGAGTAAAGCCTAACATTTGAGGAAGTATTAGTCAAATCTTTGATGGCGCTGACAACATGCATTAAGCAAAAGGATGGCTTCCTCCGGTACCCTCTCTTCGGAAACCATTGTATTCATAATAACTCACTTAGGAAAATCTCTATCCAACACAGACCATTACAGATGCATCAAAGACTTGATGGCTTTGAGTCATTCACTTTGTCCTGGTATTAAGTATTTTTCCCATGAGCTTCTTTGTTGTATTACACAACAATTGACTTGCCTTTGCTTGATTGCTAGAAAATGCGATCTCCCTCGTCGTTGCTCATGTTACGAAGCTTTCATGTCATTGAGAATAGCTCAAACATTTCAATAAGAGCTTTACCAAAAACGAGAAAAGAGCATAGGATGGAGCATCATTGGTGATCAATTTTGTAGGGCCCTAAAGCTTCAGGTCACTTATAAATCTTGCTCGAAGTATTTTCTCATCTGCTTGAAAATTCTAAGGTGGAGTTCGGAGAACTCCTTGACACACTCCGGAAGTGCATCATGTTCGCCTTCAAGATTGAATCAACACGGTAGAGTTAAGAATTAAGTGTACATGCGATTCCTCACATGTACCAATCAAGGGTAGCACAACATGATTGATGTCTTTGCAAACACAATGTCACCATAGCTTTTTTTGCAGCTTATACGAAGAAAGAGGTGTTCGCGACCATCTCGTCCTCCAAAGTAGTACCTTGGACCTCCATATACCTTCAAACATTCCAAAGAAAGTATTTATTCTCTTTGTCGACCTATCATCTTTGTAAGGTTGCAATCATGGAACATTTATTGGATCATGGGATGGACATGCATCATGCCCATGATCATGTCATTCGAGCAACTTCAATTTAGTTTTGAACTCCCCTAGGAGGACCTTCTTCATGACCATCAACTTATCGTCCATTGATTGCGTTAGATTGATAATTTTTGCCTCCATATACTCCAATTAAGAGTAGAACAATGCAAATTCTTTTTGCACCTCCACTTGTCCATTGATTCCTACGAGCTAATTTGCTCTCATAGTTCATCCAAGTCCATGGCGTATCTAGGTGGACGCAACTCCAGTGATGACACCATCTCCTTCAATTTTGAGTGACCCCTCTCTATCAAGGGCAATGTTTTAGGTTTGTATTCCTTCGTTTGGTCGCTCCACTTCCAAACTTGATGCCAACGAAGCAACACAAAACATTTCAAGCAAAACTACTATAATACCAACTTATCATGATGCTTCCTATCGTTAAAAACATGCACATTGTCTAAGCAATTTGGTCACCTAAAGAAACTCTTTTGAGAATCATTTGAATGTATGACTTGTTTAATGGGCCATGCTTGATCATCTTTTTGCATGCAACTTGTCGATCTCGCACTTCAAATGCACAATAACGACCTCTATTATTTTCTTAGACACAATAGGATACCTTGCAAAATTCAAAAGTCAAGTTCATATCAAATGCAAGAATCATCAAGCGGAACATGATACGAGGAAGAACATCAATGGAGAGCAAAATAAGTTTTCAATAACCAACTAATAAAATCTTCTTGTGCTTTAAACTCCGTAGTAGCAATAAAAAATATGCTAAATTATTCGAATAACAATAAAGAATTTACTAAACTATTCAAAACTGTAAAAATTAAGAAATTATAATCTTGCAAATTTGATTAACTAGAAAATTCAAATATTAAAAATAATTATATTAAAGACAACTGAAAGTAGTTCCGTTTGACATGAGGATGATTTGGTACAAAGAGATGATGTAAAAAAAAATCAATTTTAGCTATTGAAATTTTTTCACAAATACATACATAATACATGCTTTTTTATATTCGAGATCCTTAATATTTATATTTAAAACTACTAGTACATAATAAATTTAAAATAAAGAGCACACGATATTCATTAAATACATAATACAAGCTCCTTTCCGAATAGTATTAGGTTCACCAATTAGCCAAAGAGCTAAGGGACGATGTAAACGAAGCCGTTACGATGCGAGACGTTATATGAGAAGTCCGCGTTATTAGCATCTATCGATACTGTCGATACCGTCACTACCGTATTGTCCGTCGCCGGTCCTCTCGCCGCCGGCTGGTCACCACCCCACCTCTGTGTACGCACTCGCCATCGCCCCATGGGAATCAAGGTTGAAGCTTTTTTTCCCTCTTTTATCCTTCTTCTTCATATGTCTTCATGCACCATCGGCGCTCTAGCCGCGGACTGATCTGATCGATTGTTGTGTGCGCGATGGTGGCAGGGTTTGACGAAGCTTCTCTCGGACAACGCGCCGAAGTCCATGAAGGAGCAGAAGTTTGAGAGCTACTTCGGGCGCAAGATCGCCGTCGACGCCAGCATGAGCATCTACCAGTTCCTCGTTCGTCCTTCTATACCTCTTCCTTCCTCGTCCTCTCTGCGTCCATCTCTTGTTTAATTTTGTAAATTTTATTCGCATTGTCCCGTCGTCTTCTTTTGCAGTCGTCTTGTTCAGCTTCTCATTTCTGTTGTTATATTGGGGTTTAGGGTTTATACATTTTTTGCCGTGTAGCTTACTTGCTGCTTATATGTTTGCCCCTTCTTTGAGGTCAGATTGTGGTGGGAAGGACTGGAACGGAGACACTCACCAATGAGGCCGGCGAAGTCACTAGGTTGATGATAGCTGCATCCTCTCTTCCTTGGGAGACATAAATTTTTTTGGAAAGATGGATTCTTTTTTTTTCTCCGATTATTGCGTCAAGCTTGGAGCTTTTACTTTTATCTGATAAATTTACTTGTTCTAACAAACATTTGCTTTTGATGTAGCCATTTGCAAGGTATGTTCACCCGCACAATAAGATTGCTGGAAGCTGGGATTAAACCAGTGTAATCCTTTGTTTCTTCTTATGGAACATCTTCTTCCTTCTTTTCTTTTATTCAAAATAACGAAAGTTGTAATGGTTGGTCATGCAGATATGTTTTTGATGGACAGCCTCCAGAACTTAAGAAACAGGAGCTTGCGAAAAGGCATGTCAATGTGCACCATTTTCTTTCCTATCTATTTACGACGAAGTAAAAGAAAATGTAATCGTTTGGAGGAATGTTATCTCATTTTTCTCTCTCTTTGACAAGGAAAGAGCAATATTGAAGATTTTATTTTCTTTTTTTAACTTAATTATAGAAGAAGGATCTTGTTTTTCTTTCTTCCCTATCAAAAGCTGCAAAATCTTTTATTCCTCAAAAAAAACAAATTTCCCCTAAAAAAGTTCTTTTTCCCCATTAAATATTTCCTTCGGTGCAACTCCTTTCCGGTCTTCCTTCACACCAAAGTGAATGTTAGTTAATACTTAATTGGTTTATGCATCTTATTTATTATTCTTTTCTGAAAATGACCTATTTGTTGTTCTTAGATACTCGAAGAGAGAGGATGCAACCAAGGATCTTAATACAGCAATTGAGGTGATTGACTAGATCTGATCCTCCCGTCTTATTAAAATCTATGTTTTGTATTCTTATCCTCAAGCTCCTCTTGAAAAATTGAAATTGTTATTGCAGTCTGGAGATAAGGAAGGGATCGAAAAATTCAGCAAAAGAACTGTTAAGGTAACTTCAAGCTTCTTCATCTTTCCTTAATTGATAGTTTATGGTTTTAAATATTCCAATATGACTGTTTATGGAGCCGTCTATTGTTCTGCATAAGCTATTATGTGGACTTTATTTTCTTTTTATTACCACTAGCCATTTGTATCTCCTAACTACAGAGATCATGTAAGTACAAAATTTACCGCTCATATAGGCTAAGTTACATGCATCCAATATGCTTGGGAGCCATAATTGATAAATTGACATATGCTTATTTCACTTCAATCTTTGGGTCAGATTGATGTGAAATACTCCATTGCAATAAATCGATCTTGGTCAGTGCGTATATGAGCAACACAACTTTGTATTGAATAGTTGCTTAAGTAACTCCATGTAGGCTGTATGTTCTGTTAGACACTAGAATCTTGTTTCTTTCTGCAGTTATATACCTCAGTGAAGTGAAAATTTGAAACTTTTATACAGTCAGCTACAGTCATAAGCTGACAACTCATGTCAGGTTTCCAATTTTTAATTGCCGTCTCTTGATGCAGGTGACGAAGCAACATAATGAAGATTGTAAACGACTCTTAAGACTGATGGGTGTGCCAGTCATTGAGGTAATATTGTACGTCTGATTTGTTACTACTTTAATCTGCATAAAAAAATGGTAGTTGCACTGAATTTTTTGTTGCAGCATCTGAAGTTTCCTTTGCTGGCATGTTTGAACTTTTTGTTGATGGGGTGTGTTTACCTTTTTCTCTAAGGATGGCTCCATTCAATGTATTAGGATTGTCAGTTTTTTGTTCTTAAAAGGATAGGCAGCTGATTAGTAATCAATTCAAGGATATTCTTTAAAAAAAAGATCAGTGTAGATATATTTGATGATCTTGGGGGTCTTTGGAGTTTATTGTGGGTAACACAAATTCAATCCCCAAAACCACAAATACTCTGGAACTAAGACTAGTTTTATCACCTCTATTTGGGATGAGTATCAGAAACTTGTTTAATTATTGTACTTTAGGTATTTGCAAAATGACATAGGTTATGTTACCAACACGTTTTCTGGATGGAATTTATTTATTATATCATGCTAGCAGCACATGGTATATTTATCTATGTTGATATTAGTACTATGACTCCATTCCAAAGTATATTCATTTCTTGATTGTACAGGCTCCTTGTGAAGCAGAAGCCCAGTGTGCTGCACTTTGCAAAAGTGATAAGGCATGTAGTAACATACCTTTTTTGCTTAAGAATTTTAAATGTTTATTCTGATTTATTTTTATTTAATTTAGGTGTATGCTGTAGCTTCAGAAGATATGGACTCATTAACTTTTGGGGCCCCAAGGTTTCTTCGCCACTTAATGGATCCAAGCTCCAAAAAGATCCCTGTGATGGAATTTGAAGTTGCAAAGGTATTTCTATTCTACTTATTTGGTTGATTTACTTGAACTAGGTGTCACAGGCACTTTGCTCATAATGTTAGGTCCTCGAGGAGCTAGAACTAACCATGGACCAATTTATCGACCTATGTATCCTGTCGGGATGTGACTATTGTGACAGCATTAAAGGTATGTTAGACGGTGTTAAGATGTGTTCTGTGTATTTTTAGCTTTAAGCTACCAAACATTATTTAATATGATTCATCTATACGATCTCTTCAGACTGTTGCCTTAGCTGTTAAATAAAGAAATTGAGTTGCAAACAATATTGTATATGACTATTTTCCCTGATCTGATGTTTGAATTGAATTATTTTTCAAATATTATTTTGATAACTGTTAGTGGCTATGTGCATGTAGATTATAAATGGGGCTTGTTTAGACCGTTTATTGGCTTAGACATTTTTGGTCATATGAATTACCATTCTAATACGAGGCACAATAACAATCAACTTCTTCCCCTATATATATATATATATATATATATATACACTATATATATGTATATAGGTATGTTATCTAGAGGTTAAGGAGCATGTGGCGCATGAACTAAAATTACTGATTAGTTAAAAATAATCAAATGTCAAGACAAAAAAAAAAACTACAGTAATTTTTTAAATCTTAAATTACATGTAACTTTAGAGTGCATATAACACCATTTGCTTTCCTATGGTCTATGTGGCTCCAACGCAATGGATGCATATTTCGAGGGGAGAGATTATATGTGGAGAATATTGTAGCTATAGCCGAGAGACTAGTGAACGAATGGATGAGATGCTAATCCTTTGATCTTCTAGTTCTCATGTAACAAGAATATGTAAACCAGTATTGCCTTAATAAAATGGATGGTTACTCTTGGTAACCATCCTTTTCTCTCTCAAAAAAAAACTTTAGAGTGCCTACATGTGTGCAACACACTCTTTTTTCCCATATATATTAAGCAACCAACGCCAAATTTGATCAAATTGTACACATTGGCATCAATATGAATGGACTAGATAAAATTATTTCTGGAGTTACACAGTTTTTCTGTTATCTTCAGTGATGAACAATAGTAAATTCAATGGAGTTTTATAAGGCTTAGTACAGTTCATAAAACTACAAGAGCTTAACAATTTTTTTTTTCAATTATGAATTGATGTGCGATAAATATGTTTTGAAACAGGTATCGGGGGACTAACGGCTTTGAAGCTTATTCGTCAGCATGGTTCAATAGAAAGTATATTAGAGAATATAAATAAAGAAAGGTGCAGACAGATTGTTAACTGTTTTACTCCCCTGAAAATGTTCACCTTCTACCTTTTAGAGTTTACATATGTTTTCTTTTGAGATAATCAATTCTTTTTGTTCTCTATGTAATGGTAAACATTGTTGCCGTGAAGTCAACAGCAACTTTTTTATGTTATTTAATTTCTTTGTTTTGATAATCTTAGCCCTAAGGGTTTAGTTCTTTTTAGTATCTGCAGTTCTTGTAAAGAAGATCATCTTTATCTACTTTAATTGTGCAGGATTAAGTTTTATCTAAACATTAGTGGTTGTGTAGTTTAGAACTTAAGACTTAAACCTTTTGGAATTAAGTTTCCTAAACAACCTTTTAATGGAATTAAGGGTGGTTATGGTTCCTGACATCATCATAACAATTTTCCTGGTCTATTATATTAAAAAAATTGAATACCATCTAGGGAGCAATTGTCATCATAACATCTTTGGGATCATATGTTGTATTTATCTTTTTGTGGATCTTTTTATTTATGTTAATTTCATTTTTGGGTAAACAAGTTGTAGTATTTAACTGAGATAAGATGCAATTTATTCTTTCAGTTAAGTTCTAGATTGGAAATTCCATGACATACGGATGTATGACATAATCCTGGTTTTGTAGATGTAAATACTACAGAGAATTGTTCATTGTATTTCTGCACTTCTGACTCGATGTAGAGGTATTTGCTAGAATAGCAGGTCCTTTTCTTATGTAACTCTGAGTATTACCCATAACTCTTTGTTACAACAATTTATGTAACTTTTATGCCTAATCTTAGCCCCCATATGTATTGCTCTACTTCATTCTGCTGTTTAAGTTTCAAATCAGCAGGTACCGGCATCATTTAAATGCAAAGGTTGGGTTGATTTTGCTCTATAATTTTTTTTCACAATTGCAGTTGGTTTCTCAACTAAGTTAATTTCAGATTATTAAATACTGTACTACCTTTCTCTGCCCTCAAAAGAATGACCTTTCTTACTGCAGGTACCAAATCCCAGAAGACTGGCCATACGAAGAAGCTCGGCGTCTGTTCAAAGAACCTAATGTGTCTATAGACATTCCAGAGCTAAAGTGGACTGCTCCAGATGAGGAGGTCAATCAACTCAGTTGTGTATTGACTGTCTGTACATTTTCTGAAACTAATTTGATTGGAATATAATCACATGCAGGGTCTTGTAAATTTTCTTGTAAATGAAAATGGTTTCAATGGTGAACGAGTGACAAAGGCAAGCCTTGCATTCTATTTAGTTGATTTAAAACTTTAGATCTCTCTTTTAGTTCATAACCACCTCTTGTTTTGTATATCTTTAGGCCATAGAAAAGATTAAAGCTGCTAAGAATAAATCTTCCCAGGGGAGGTAAGCAATATATTGAGTTCTTTCATGGTACTGGACTTTTCTCTTGTTATCTAAGTGCCCATTCTCCATCCTCAGGTTGGAGTCTTTCTTTAAGCCAGTCACAAGTACAACCACAGCACCTAAAAGAAAGGTATGACTTATAGCTAAAATATATTGGGAGGACGGAACCATTTTCTTGGTTCTATGGGAATGGCTCTTTCATTCTGTGTTTGCCTTTTCATTTTTTCTACTCACCCCTTTACAGGACAATAATCTAATTAGGAAGTGATGTCTTGTCTAGCAAAAATTCTACGCACATTGATCTCCCAAGGTTTTCATGGATTATTAAATACTAAGAATTCTTCAATTTGGAATTAGGAAATATGACATTTGTTGGAAGATATATCTGACCCATTTGCTCTGTGACATATGGGAGGTAAATGATGCATTCTGGGCTTTGGCTTCCCAGATGCACTCAAGAGCTCTAATATATTCACCCAGGAGGGTTATAGATGCGACTGACCCATTTAAACCTGTATGACAACTTCCAGAATTGACTGCTTTAGTATACCAGTCCCTGGGTGCAATGAAGATGGCGTTGGACAATATTTTTAGAAGTTGGCTTCAGTGCGTGAAACTGAGGGAAGTGCCAATGACTTAGAAAAGTGATTTGGGTAACATCATAAAAATTGTGTGCTATCATATATTTTTAGTTCATGAACTTCATGAAATTGTCTTGAATTATTATGGCTGTATTTGACCTTCATAGGGAACTCTTTTGGGTTGATGAATTGTTTTTCCCTTAGTCATCCTAATCGAGTAATTTGGTGATATCATTGAAATCGGTTATTGCCCAGGATATGTGAGCTTGGACCTATTGGTAGTATGTACATAAAATTGATTGGATTCTGTTGCTGGGCGTTAAGGGAAACACATAAATCTCCTGTTTTGTTATAAGCCTTGGTATTTGTTAATAGAAACAAAGCTTGAGCATACCTGAGCTTGGATTCAATGCTGAATATTTCTGCATTTTTGTTATTAAATTTTTGTGTTAATGGTCAGGTCACATATAATAACTGATTTTATACTCCTAGATTTGTCATTTTTATGTTTTTGTGCAACTTATTTTCCTTTCATCTTGGAACTAAACACCATTTTTCTTTAAGCTCTGATGTTGCACATGGATTAATGTCAAGGTTTTTCACTGCCATGCTTCAGATGCCTTGGCCTTCAAATTACCGTGTGCCTTTACTGTTGTTAACTTCAGTCATGCAACTGTTTTTACATAAATTTGTTTTTTTAATCCTTATGGCAGGAGTCAGACAAGGTAACAAAAGAACCCACAAGCAAGAAATCTAAAGGTGGAGCTAGAAAGAAGAAATGATGTGAAATTCAACCTGAAAAAGAATTGTAGGTAGGAGGTAACTAACCTTAGGCTACTGTTTCTTTCTTTGTACCCCTCCGAAGTTCAATGGGCTTTATCACGCATGTTAACCTCTGTGATTTAACTGTTGATATGCATTTAGCTCCTTTTTTCTAGTTACGAACTGGCGGACGAGTCGAGATGAAAAGAAACTAAACACCATGCTGCTATCTATCCCCATGAGGAACCAAACATGGCCAGTTTTGTTCTGTAATTAACTTGGATGTAGTAATTTATACGCTATTTTACTTTTCTTTAGTGATTTATTCTCTGTTTATTCTCGTATGAAGCAAGCAATTGAATGGCTGGGATTTCTGTCATCCCTGTTATTTAGATCGCTTTTTGATTCCAACTTCTGTCACTTCAAGCAGGTTCCTTATGCAGGCTATAATTTGGAAGAAGAAACTTGTAATATGTTTGAGTGGTTGATCGATTCGCCTCTGCGAACGGTTACAAGCCATTATGCATCACCCTTGTCCGCCCGAGGACTTTAAGATTTGGTTTTGGAGTTGCCAAATTTCGGATTCAGATGGTTTGATTGTTCGTGTTAAATAAGATTGCTATTAATAATCCTAAAAGTTTAAATCGGTAGAAAGAGTGTCATTGTAACAGCATTGTCTAACATGAAACGGGTTGAATTTTAACATGGCTCATGTTTGGGGTGGTCGAATGAAAATCTAAATGTTATTAATTTTAAATTATGGGATTAGTTAAAAGATAAGATTTTAATTAGATTTTAATTGTAGGATTAAGTTAATTAAGAGAGGAGTTTGAGTATGATTAGATTTTTATCTATTAAGTCTATGCCAAACCATTAGGAGAATCAGAAGGAGATTTGCAGTAGCGCGTGGAGCGAGGAGGAGAAGATGAAGATTAAAATATAATAAATCTCGAGAGACCTTATGAAATTTGGTATGTAAATAGATGGATATTTATAGATAGATTTTTATGATTGATGAATTGTATGTTAGGGTTCATACTAGATACTGATGGCTTAAGACAATGATTATGCTATTTAATATTTAGTTAATTGTCTAGATAAATAATTTAATTTGGCTTAGATTAATTAATAATCTTCTATACATTGACAACGTTTGTTCGTCGGCAGAACACGGTCCGCATTTGCTAGCACAAATATAAGATGTCGCGTTGTCGGCGAAACATGGATCGTATCCACCTCGGATACAACCTTTGTCATGACATTAGGCAGCCTTAAGCGTCGCTTGTTTTGACGGACATGATCGACGAGTTGGACACGACCTGTGTCACCCTAATGCACGACACATGTCCAGAGTTAACCACATTTAATAATAGAAGTGTATGTACAACACGATCGTGTTGAACCAGACATGGTGCGTCGATTGAAGAAAATGAATAGTGAAACCCTAGGTCATGGAAAACAACCCGAGTGGAAGATAACACGACCCGTGTTGTCCTGACGTGTTGGCCTAATTATTTTAATGAAGAAAACGAATCGCGACACATCGCGCATCAGAGACCAAACATGATCGAAACATGACATGTGATCTAAGAGGTTTATGACGTAATAATGTAAAGGATGAACACAGGCCATGTCACTCTCTGACACGACCCACATTGGATATTTGAAACGAGTTTCCAACGTGGTGATTTTCGACACTGAACACAGACCGTGTCCATGTTTGACATGACATGTGTTAGGCTTGCTAGTTAATTTTCATTGATTAAAGAATAGTAGTTTGGTTCCTAATGATTAATAATTAATTATGTGGACAAGATAATGAGTCATCACGCTTTATCTAAATTAAATGATGAGGTTGTCATATAACGTTAAAGTTTGAGAGCATAATATTTTAAAAATAAGACGGGTAAGATAGCTGTCACACAATTCCTATTGCTTGGTTTCTTCCCGTCCTACAACAAAAAAAATTTTCGAGCATCCTCATTGATCATGACTTGTGCACCTCCATTGACTTATTGGTGAGACCTCCAATGCCCATGAGCTAATTTAAAGTCACTAATGTAACTCTTAAAGCCATTGTAGTCAGTAATGAGATAAGTCAAAGAGAATAAATATATATTTAATGATAGTTGATTGAAGAGGATGATTGATCGATGAAAATAAAAAAAATGATCAAATGATGAAAGTATGATGATTGATGATGTGGAGTAATTGATGTTTGACCCTTGGCTATAGTCTAGTCCTTAAGTAAAGAAAAATATTAGAATAATTAATGTTTGATCATTGGTCTTAGCTTACTCTTTATGTACAATAAAATATGTTCGGAGTGATTGATGTTTGACTATTGTCATAGTTGTGATGATGAAAATAAGTATGTTAAAGAGGTGATGAAAATTAAGCAAAGGATGAAAAGATTATGCTAAAGAAATTATTGATATTTTGACCATATTAGCTTATTCTTATATTTATTTATCATGCCATATTTATCTACCGATGTCTTATATTATTGAGCATTATAGTTCATGGTAGATGTTTTTCTCCTGCTTTAGATTATGTAGGTGAGTGATCCACATAGGTGATGATTGATGGTGCATACGACAACAAGTGCTCATGATGACTGATATTGCACATGACTTAGTGATTTATAGTTTGATGACGTCTCTTAATCTTTTTTTTATTGAGTTGTATTAGTCTATCTTTGAGATAGTTTATTTTTTTAAGACTTTCACACTATTTTATTTTATGAATTGAGTTTTTATTTTTTTTTATTTTCACCATTATATTGACCAGTCTTGTTAGTCATATAATATGATGTATGTACAGCCCTCTCATAAAGGTATTCTGCCGCATGACGAAGTGATCTTCTGGGGACATTACAATCATCATTAAATTTATATTTTTATTACTCCTCTTTTTGTATGAGTTGCTAATAACTTTAGTTTAGTTCAAAGTTCAATATGTGAATAATTAAAGAAAAAAATTAATTTTATTAATATGAGATGACGTTGATGTTTGAATTGATATCATGCCAAATAAAATGTGCTATCAACGATTCTAAAAACTTAAGTAGATAGAAAGAATATAATTAAATTTATATTCTTAATAGGTTGCACACGACATGAAAAAAGAATGTGATTCGCTGACTTGAGTATGTATACCACTTGCTAATTACTGCTTGTGATTAAAAGTAAATTAATCAAATTATGCAATAGTGGCTTTAGCATTAATAATTGGTTCATTTACATGATTAATAATTAGTTGTGTATGTTGGGAATTAAAGGTAGCTGTTTTGGTGATCTTAATTTAATCAATGTTTGTGAAATAAAGACAACTACTTATGTACTGATCTTAAATTTTACAAAAAAAAAAAATAGGAAGAAGAATCTGTAGAAGAAGAACTAGAAGTTAACGTAAACGCACTTATAAAGAGATGGAGGTCTACTAATCTCCGTGCATTGGCCGTTAATTAATTGTTGCAAGGTGTAATTAATTCATTGTTTAGATCATTAGGTCAACTTAATTTGTACTACTTTGGTGAATGATGAGTACAACAATAATGTACTGCCCCCGGAACCTAGTGATAATAATGTTACATATGAGTGTACCTTATTGATTTAACCATTATTCATTAATTAATTAAGGAGTAATGTAGGGGCATGCACCTAACACAACATGGGTTTATTAATTGCTCAATTGCCATGTTTTGCTACCCTCACCATGTGCCTCTTATTTCATGTGTAAAAAGAACATGGAAAGGGTCTCAACAGAATTGGGATTATAAATTAGTTAAACATCATGCATTATTGTTGAGTGCATATTACATTATTAAATTGTGCATCTTAATTGGTTTTATTAAGAAAAATGTTATTTTTATTTATCTTCTCTGATTTATTTTTATTCTCTTAAACTTAGGAATAAGATAGCCATCTTCTCTGAACTATGAAAGATTTCACTTTAGTTTTTTTTTCTATTTATACAATTATATTTTTGTTGCAATTTGATCATTTAAATGTTGGGAGAAAATCAAAACTACATCATTTATTTCTTAAAATATATTTTTAATTTTATATTCAAATGAAAATAAAGAGTAGAAATATATTTGAATAAATAGAAAATCTTGTTAGGAAGAGACTTATTTGTATAATTAAAATATATAAGTCGCTAAGTAATCACAGGGTATATAAACTTTTGATAGTGTAAATGACTATTTTAAGTTTAGGCGTGAAAAATTAAAATAATTAAAGAAAAAAACTTGTGCATCTTTTTCAAGAAAAAAAAGAAATATTTCCCCCTTCTTTTTTATTTAGTGGATTCTTTTGTTTTGTTAATGTTAGCTCCGGTACACATGTTCGTAACTACATATGCAACTTTTTTTCCTCGGTAGGAGAAAAATGTGTCCTTGTCCGAGAATATATATGATTTAATTATCTTACAAGTCTCATTTAAGTTAATTAATTAATTATCTTATCCATGTAAGTAGCCGACGACCTATGTACGAAGATTGTCCATGCAATTAACTCTTACTAGCTATTAATTTGAACCATTTGAATGGTTTAGTTGTAATAACTATTTTGCAAATTAAAAATTTCGAAATTATTATATCTCATCTTTTTATATTGATTAATTAATTAATTAATTGGAATAACCAAGAATCTTTTCGAGGTGCCGCAAGAGGACAATTAATATATAGGATTTTATTCATAAATCATAAGTTGGCGGACCTCGCGTTCCATGCACGTGATGCCCACTTCCGATTGGAAAAATAATAATTTTAAAAGTTATCGCATCATGATTAATGATTCTACAACTATATATTATTAAAACGATCGATCGCAAAATAAAATACAAGAGACTAAAATTTAAAGACCTTTAAGCAATATATATAAATTATGTTTGGGATATTTAATGTTCATGATTATTAATAATTGATTAATTTAAAGTCAAGATAAAAAATAGTAGAATGATATATATATATATATAGATGAGAATAGAAATAAATATTATTAAAACGATCGATCGCAAAAGAAAATTTTAAAAGAAACTAAAATTAAAAGATAAAGCAAGCAAGCTTATATATCAAAAGGTGCGGATAAAAAAAAACTATGTGCTGCTGGATCCCGTGCGTATGTGTCCTGTTTGGTACGCAATATGTACTTATTTTTTTCGAGATCTTATCTCAATCCATCCATCCACAGATATATGTCTTGATGATGGACTAGTAAATAAATTTTGTTAGTTCATCATTTCCAAAGAATTGAATTTTGGAACACAATTAAAGCGTTGAGCGAATGGTAACTACGTTATTTTATTTTATTTTCCATACTTTTGGATCTTTGGAAATAATAATAATAATAATAATAACAATAATAATAATAATAATAATAATAATAATAATAATATTATTATTATTATTATTGCATTATTCCATATCTCTTGAGATTAACGAACTATATGGTTCATTTTTTTTAGAAATAAACAAATGTATCATAATTCATAGAAATTTTAAGTTTTTTTAACGAGATTTAATAAGCCTATACTCTATTTAAGCATAGTACACCATATTTCTTATTTTTGAATTGTTAAATTCTAAATTTTGATTGAAAAATATAAAAAATATAAATTTTAAATTAATTAATTATTTTAATCGCATATCTCAAATTTAAATATCTAAAAAAAATATAAGACACGATATATTTTATTAAATAGAATATTTTTAATAAAAATATACCAATTATTATGGAGAAATGAAGAATAAAGTGGGAAATAAATCGGATTCCTATTGCAGAGGAGGAGAAATTAGAACATCTCTCGACACTGACTATTACGAAATTTGATCTAGTTTGCGACCTCACACATTTTGATATTTAAATCACAAACCAGATGAACTAATAAATTACTAATGTTATTTTCATTGTCATCCTCCAAACTAGATTATTTAAATGTACAATAAAAAATTAGTATATTTGGCTTTCCTTCCTAAAATGTTGCTATCATTTCCTCTTAACTTCCTAAAGAACGCCATTAATGTTTATTTATAATTTTAATTTAAAACAGAAACTAGCTTCACTTTAGCTCTCTTTCACTCTTTAGTCCCCCTATTTGAATCGTAATGAAAATAAAATATGAATTAAATATTTTATATAATTACACTTTCTAAAAATCTTTTTTTTACATATTATTTTTTATTAAAATATATTTGTACTATCGTTTACATTGACTAATGAATAATAATTTTTCA
Organism: Pontederia paniculata; assembly: GCA_001647135.1. Taxonomy (NCBI): domain Eukaryota; kingdom Viridiplantae; phylum Streptophyta; class Magnoliopsida; order Commelinales; family Pontederiaceae; genus Pontederia; species Pontederia paniculata. The sequence continues at coordinate 3,668 of LTAE01002926.1, read as the reverse complement.
ACATAAATGTAAACTTAAAATAAGACTAAATAAAATTTACAGTTACATATATGATAAAAAACTTAAATATTGTACACACTCTCAAATATGAAAACAGATAAGGAACAATAAAAGAGACTAATGAGGAGACTAATGAGAAAGAAAAAAAACACTCAATTTTTTTTTCATCAAACTAAATCTTAAATACCATATATCTCTATTTTTAATATTCAAATAGTTATTTTGATAATTCTTTAGTTATCGAAAATAAATTATTAAAATGAGCTTTTTTCATAGGACATAAAAATATTCAAAGATATCCTTATGTATTGATAATACTTTAAATTCTAACCTAACTAAAATGTGTATTTATTCTCCAAATTTAATTAGTAACACGTTATATAGTTAAATGTGCTAGCATAAGAGGAGGGGGAGTGTTCTCCTCGTGGGGAGGCTTGAAAGAATTTTAGATCTATTATATTTTTAAGTTAGACTTTGAATTTTTATTATACACATTCTATTTTATGAGAAGTACTATACGAGGTAAATTTTTATTTTGTATTAGAGAATATCTATATAACTTTTTAGAGTTAAAACTAAATTCTAATATTAATAATTATAGATCAACTAATATTTCTATTATCGCTAGTATGCCCTCTTACAAAGTAGTTATGATAAATTTTCTTTAAAATATTATACATCAAAATTATTTTGCACTAATAATTTTGATCACTTGATAATGATGATGAGTAAAATAAATATGCAGGAATTCTTGTTGCACATCAATAGTGAAGTCATTTGAACTTAAGAGAAAAAAAGTACTATCCGAATGAATGATATTAGTATATCAAATTATGTTACTCTAAAATTAGCTGCATTATATTATTTCGTTAAATAACATTTAATTAATATATCTTTAAACGTGAAAAGCACGTTTTAATTTTATAAATAATTATTTTTTTATAAAAAAATATTCATGAAATTAATTGAAAAGTTGTAATATGTATAAGTTTAGCAGAGAAACTTTGCTAACACTTAGGAGGTTTTAGTTTACTTGTATAGGTAAAAAGGTCTTCCTTGTGGGATGTAATTTGAGTTGATGGCTTACATTTTATTAAAGTATCATTTATTTGAAAACTTTATGTGAGGGGGCATCGTCCCCCCCTTTTTTTAATACCTATATGTATTTTATATAATTTCATATTAATTAAATGATTAATTACTAGATTTTATATTGATTAAGAGATTAATTATTATAATTGGTTTTCTCCATCCCACCAAATAAAAAGTTCATTAGCAAAACTTTTTCACTTTTAAAATTTTAATTAATACTATAAATAACTTATGTTAATTAAAAGATTTACTATAAATATGAAAGATATATGTTAATAAAAATTAAGTATTTTAAACTTTTATTCTTTGTTGAAATCGAAATTACCTCTCCAGAGCATAAAAGATTTTGCTCTCCTATAAAAACATGTGTGTTGCCCATGTTGATAAAAAAAATAATCTACTCTCTTTCATCAATAGAAAATTCACAGCGCATAAAATTATTCCATCCATACTGCTCTAGAGGATTTCAATTATTTTTTTTATTGTGAGAATTATTTTCCTCCTATTCATTTGAAGATTTATTTTCTTTATCCAATTATAATAATTATTTGCATTAGAAATTAAATTAAATGATGCTACTTATAATTCAATTATTAAATAATTATGACATATTTTGTTATGCAGTAATGCTAACTAAATATCATTTTATTTTTTTAAGATTTTTACCCAAGCATAACAAATCAAATATTTCATTTAGATGATCATCTGTTGCAAAGGTATGTGTGTCTTGATTTATTGATTTATTTAATATTAAATTTTATTTTCTTGAATATTTTTTAAATAGTTTTTGTAATGCATATAATTTTTGCTTATAGATGAAAAAAAACTACAGTTGATTATTTTTTTTCAAAAGAAAGAATACCGAAATATCAAATTTAATTGATCAACCAAATACTTCACTGAATATTGTTCAATTGACTAATAATAGTCAAGTGAAAAGCCGAAGAATTGAGATTGATCAAAATTTTGATGTCAACTCATTAGAACGTGATCCAGGTTTGCGACGTCAAATATGGGAATATCCTATTGACATACGAGATGAAATTCGAAGAGCTTATATTAAAGCTGGTCCACGTCAATGCGTTCTTAAAGAATATCCAAAATCTGGACAAAAGCATCAAAGGAGTTTTCAATCATCATGGTTTAAATTATTTGAATCATGGTTAGAATATTCTGAGCTAAAGATGCAACATTTTATTTTCCATGTTATTTGTTTCACAAGCAAGATCAAATGCATTCACTATAGATGAATTTCAGAATTGGAAGAAAGTGAGAGATGACAAAAATTGTGCATTTTTAGTACATATTGGAAAATATCCAAATTCTCCTCATCGAAATACTAAAAAAGCTTTGATGATCTCATGGATAAATCTTCACATATTCAGAAAAAGTTTGTAATATACAACTCAACAAGTTCATGAAAATAGAATTCGGTTAAAAACTTCAATTGATGTAGCAAAGTGACTTGCATTTCAAGGATGCTTTTAGAGGTAACGATGAAACAAAAATATCAAAAAGACCTGAAAATTTTCGAGAGTTACTTCATTTGATTTCATCTTATAATGATGAAGTATCAAATGCTTTAGATAAAACTTCACAAAATGCCTCCTACACTTCACCCAGAATACAAAAAAAAATTATGCATATCCTTTCAACTAAAATAAAAAATGCTATTCGTGAAGAAATCTGTGATGCAAAATTTTGTATCATAGTTGATGAGGCACCTGATGAGTCAAAAAAGGAGCAAATGCCTATTGTATTAAGATTTGTTGACAAAGATGGATATGTGAAAGAAATTTTTTTTGGACTTATTCATGTTAAAGACATTGTTGCATCAACATTGATAGATGGGATATTTTTTGTTCTATCTCAATATAATCTTGATGTTTATGACATTTGAAGACAAGGTTATGATGGTGCAAGTAATATGAGAGGCGAATGGAATGAGTTACAAGCTCTAATTCTAAAGGCATGTCCTTATGCCTATTATATTCATTGCATAACACATCGTTTACAATTACATTGGTTGCTGCTTCAAAGGATGTAATTATAATTCATCAATTCTTCACTAAGTTAAACTCTATTGTTAACATAACTGGTGCTTCATGCAAGCGTAATGATTAATTGAAAGATGCTCATGCAACAAATATTGTATTTTTGCTTTCTATAAATGAGCTTCAAACTAGAAAAATGACTTAATCAAATAGGCACTTAAAACCTGAAGACACTAGGTGGTGTTTACATTTAAGATCTATATCTAAACTGATTGAGATGTTTAGTGCAACATGTGAAGTTTTTGTTGAATCTAAGATCCCGAGATTATTTTGAATGATCACAAATTTGTAAGTGAACTCAGTCTGTACTAATGAACTTATTTGAGCTGATTTCTGTAACATGACATAGACAAGACCTTAGCTAAAGGAATGGACGACCACTGCACACGTAATACATATCATGAAGAACCATATGTGTGAAGTGAACGTCCTAAGGATATAAGCGGTCGACCAGTAGAAGGAGGAGGAGGTTATATAAACAGTAAAGTATATGGAGGAGGAGGCATATACGGTCGACCCAAG